>SNQJ01S0223982.1:2915-14819 GCA_010110895.2 Picea sitchensis | reverse complement strand
CGAAGCTTAACCATCTCCTAATGACAATGCCAGGATATTCTAGCTCACAGTAGCTCTTCCATGCAAATAACATTAGAAATTTATTCCCTGCTAAGCTAGCTCTAACAATACAGGTGCTAATAATAATATTAAACAAACAAAAAGGAAAAAAGGGAAAACCCCACTTAAGCTAATGTGAGTCTTCCTAAAGTTTGTTGGGTTAAATAAAGGGATTAAAGAAATTAATTCAATTAGGGGGTGATAAATTTGAAAATAGGAAAATAATTAGCTAACTAAAGGGAGTTTAAAAGAAAACATATATATATTATGAATTTAAAAAAAAAATTCAAAAACAATAATAATAATAATAATAATAATGTGAAAAATGCTTAGGCGCATTCACCTATTGAGTTAAAAAAATAAAATAAAAATAAAAAGAAATAGATAAATAAATAAAAAGGGGAAAAACAAAAACTAAAAAGAGAGGGGATTAGGGTTTTGGGGAAAACCTAATGGGATTAGGTCAAAAAAAGAGGATAAAAGAAAGGGATGGGGGAAAATAAGGGGGACCTTCTATGAGGTATTGTTATGCTGTCAAAATTTCAACGGGACTGATTTCTTGTAGGAGTTGGGGATTCTCAGCTGACTGGAGTGGTAGCTCAGCCTTGGAGGCGAGGTGAGAAGATAGTTGATGTCTGGATTTTGTGTGGCCCCTTTGCGGCTCGGGGGGCTGAGGGGGAAGGAGCGTACCCCTAGTGTTTGGCTGGGAGGTACCAGTGAGTCCTCTACGGTCAGCAAGCGGGAGCATCAAGGAGCACGCGGACACCCTCTGGAGTGGGCGAACAGGCCAAGATATGCTTTTATTGTTTGAATGATAGTATGTGTTTGCGTCTGGAAATTTAGATGGTTGTGTTTTGTTGGGATGAATGCTTAAGTTGGTGATAAAGAGTAGATTAGAATGTTTGCAATGAACCTCAGGAATCGACCCCTTTCTATCTGTAAATTGTTCCAGCATTTTGCCAGGTGATATTGTTGTTGAAGGAAACACCCATGGCAGTTTGTTTTCGTATTTGGGGTTGCAGTGTTTTCATTTGTTATTGGGTTACAACGTTTCGCTTGGTAGTTAGGGTTACCATGATTTCGTTTTGTATTTGGGGTTACAGTGTTTTCATTTTTCTTTTACAGTGAGCGAATTGTCCTTCAGTGGATTTTCGTTTTTGGCAGTGGGCGAATTTTTGGCAACGGGGTTTCGTTTTTTTTTTTCCAGTGGGCGAGTTGTTTTTAGTGGATTTTCGTTTCTAGTACAGTGGGGGAATTTTTGGACAGTGTGGTTCCGATTTTTATCACAATGGGCGATTTATCTGTAGTGGGATGTCCTTTTTGCACCGTGGGCGAATTCCTTGCTGGGGTTTTCATTTTTTTTAATATCTGCGTTGTTGTTCTCAAGACTAGATCTTACACCCTTTTGTTTTCATATGGAATTCGTTTACAATGTATGGGAAATCGTTTGGGTATGGGCACTCGTTTATGGATTTCGTCGGAAAATTTTAGGGTGTGATTTCATTCTGGGCAATGACTTATTACGTACCTGCGTTCTTTTTTTTTACAACGAAATTGCTCTGTGTTTGTCTTAATTCTGGGCGTTTCCCTATTGCCATGGGATTTTTTGATTTAATAAATGGTGGGACTGCTCAAATACTTGACTGCAGAATTACTTTAAAAATATATATATATAAAATAAAAACATTACACTCTCAGCTACATCCTACCCAGTTGTACAGATTCACACTCAATTGTATCGAATCTACCTTCCAGGCACCGACCCTACTCATTTCTGGTGTAACGAAGCTCCTAACATCCTTGGAACCTTTTTATTCCACTTACCACTCATCACCTATTATTCAGTCGGCCTGAATCTCTGTGTAGAGTCCAGCGCAGTGAAAGACAGTGGAGTTCTGTATATCCAGCCGAGCGACTGAGTTAGGCTTCCTGTAATGCTTTTCCAATGTTCATGTATGGGTTTTCTTCACTATGGTTTCATTTTAATTTTTCAAAAATTTATTATGATTTATGAACGGTTGTATTTTCAACATGATAATAGCGGTTTTTACCCATGGTCGGGTTGAGAAGTTAAACGTAGCACCGCAGGTTTGTGGAAAGTAAAGTTGTTCGATTATTTGGCAAAACGCAAGGACGGTATGTGCGCCTTTGCCGACCGAATTTTGTTGGTTACATTGGGAGTGGACGGTGACTATTTCAATTTCCACGAGGAAACACAGACCCTTTTAATTTACTCTGTTTTAATTGATTTGGTAAACCTTCGCTGAGAAGCTTTAGAATAGGCTGTTCCGTTCAACGTAAAAACCATTAAGACGTTGCCTTGTCTGGCATATCGACCTCTGCGCATTTTTCACACGTGCGCTCCACCATTTCTCTTACCTTTGTCTGCCCATTCGCTGTGTGGCGAATTTTTCCTTCAGGGGCTCGAATCCCCTTAAAACCACCGACTGTAACCCATGTTTCCTCTTTCCCGAAACCTTTGCTGACTGTTGCCAGTCGCTGCACCCTCGGCATGATCTGTTTAATTACAGTGCCGCTGTTCTTCCAACCCATAAACTATTACATTTATTAATTCGACCTCTCTATAGCTGTAACTCAATCCCAAAAACCTAATTGTTACCAGGCCCGCCTTTTAGTAAAGAAAGTAATTATTCCTTTAATACTTAATGGTGATATAGGTGCATTGTTGCTGGGATTGCGTTAATAAATTGTTAAACTGAGATTTATTCCTCCTTTTATTAATGGATCCGTAATTGCGTTGTTTAAAATAATTGCATTACAGTTAATTGAAATTGTAATATGTTTATGTGATTATTATTCAAATGGTTGCTTAATGGTTATTTATTCACTTGTTACGTAGGTGCATTGATTAATTAAATGCAATGCAGTTAATATTAATTGTAAATTATTTATGTAATTTCTACTAAAATGGTTGATTAATGGTCATTTATCCAATTGTCACATAGATGCATTGTTAATTAATTGCAAGCATCTAATTGGAATTGTAGCGTTATTTATTTCAATGTTATTAAATGGTCCTTTAATGGTTATTATTTAATGGTTCCACAATTGCACGGTTAGTTAATTGCAATGGAATGTTAATTATTAAATTGTTAGTAATTGGTTATGATTAGGGAATGTTNGAATTGTAGCGTTATTTATTTCAATGTTATTAAATGGTCCTTTAATGGTTATTATTTAATGGTTCCACAATTGCACGGTTAGTTAATTGCAATGGAATGTTAATTATTAAATTGTTAGTAATTGGTTATGATTAGGGAATGTTTAGGAAATTCCTTGTGAATGGTATCATTAGAATGTAAGGTTCTGGCACAAGAAAGATTGATATGCTAGCATTGATAACTTATGAGTGTGAGCCCCCCATTGTTTAGGCACAATGTTTACAGCATCATGGTCATTGAAATTTTATGGTTGAGACCTATAAAAATTTTGTAATTGTAAATTATCGCAAGGGTTAGTCATAAAAAGGGGGTAACGGGGTATCCTGTAGGGTAAGGAACATTGCAGCGTTATGGTTATTGGATAATAATTAAAGGTTGGTAATAGTAATTTATTGCAAGACCTGTGTAACAATAATATGTGAAGGGGTTATCAAGCATGGTAAGGGTTATTGTAGTTTCATTGTGAAAGGAGTTAGATGAATTGTAGGTCTCTATTCACAATTGAAATAATGCTATCCTTGATGGGGATGTCATGGTAGTTTGTTGTCAGGGAGTTTTATCGTCGAAACTTGGAAATGTGATATCCTCGCTTTTGGGAAAAATGCTCTATAGCCTTGACATCATAGGAACGTAAGGATAGTGTTAACTATTTACAATTTGGTTGTCTAAAAATGTAATGGTAAGTTGATCATTATAAGGATGCATAATTTCAACCTAAACGGGTAAGGACCTTAACCTAAGAGCAACAAATTATTATGATTTAGATTTAGAAATTAATCTTGTGTACTCATTTTTGGTTGGGTTGTTGATTCATCGACTAACGGTCTTAACGAAGTAGTTGATCTATGTTGATTGCACATTGAGTCGAAGGTAATGTTGAGCCTTAACTAAGGGTGGGATATTGTAGGTGTCCTTCTAACTTGCATCTTCCATAGAGGTCGTGGTGGTCTGATGATTTTTTGTTTTTGGGTGGGCTTGCATTGCCGAGTCTGTTTATGCCATGCGGGATGTAAGCACCTCCTTGTAGCCTGGTATGTGAGTAAGGGTGTGCGGTTGTTGCGTGTGAAGGATCCAGTTCCGTATCAAGAGTCTCGGGCCCTTTAAAGGCAGGGTTTCCACTCTTGCAACACACCGGATGGGATGACTAGTTTCTGCCTGAGCAGTCGGCCAGGAGCCTATTTGACCTTCTCTCTCTCTAGAGCAGAGAACTAAGATTAAATGCCCTGCTTTCCTGTGAAGAAATAGTAAACCTACTACCATGGATCTTACCTTCTGTGTTCGTACGGTACCTAACCCAATATGTCGTTATGGTTGAAGTTATTGTGGGGTGCCTTGCCTTGGGTGTTATTTGCTTGCAGTTACTTGTTGTGCGCCTTGCGTCTCCTTGTGGCGATCGTCGTGGTTGCGTCTTTTCAGTCGTCGGGTGGCGACGTAGAGTCCAGTGTGTCTGTTCCCCCTCCTACACACACGCACACACCTTAAACAAAAAAAATTACACCTGTTATCAGCGTTGTTGTTGTAACGAGGAGGGTTGTTACAAGGATATAAACAACACTTTATAACCTCATATAAATGAATGTTTAGCAGTGTCAAATCATCTAAAATCAGATGTTTAGTATATAAAAAGGTCTGTCATAAACATAATTTCAACAACTTGCAATCATATAATACATTTTCTCTATCAATTCCCCCTCCAAGTGTAATACAAACATGTTGATACTTAGTGCCATTGCTTTGTATATGACATATTTCTTCCATCCAACCAAACATGGAGTAAAGTTAATCATTGATTTTCATGGACTGTGATCCATAACTATTGGATGCATGAAATTTGATTGCCCATATAGACAACCGCTACTCTGTTACCAGACTTTGACCCATGTACTATTGTGTAACAAACCTCCTCGTTACGACGACAAAACTCTTATATCCAGTGCAAATTTTTTTTGTGTGTGTGCGTGTGTACAAGGGTAACAAGATATTATACTCTGCACTGCCACAAGACAACTAATCATGATGCATGCAACTACAATATTAACATAAAGGTCTAATATGCACATCAACATCTGCCAGCAATGAACAACAATCAACCGACGAAAAAATAAGACTGAATACCCGCCCGTCCTACCCTACAATGGTTAGGACCTCCAAGACACATAAGCAACGCTCAAGCTCAGGTTCCCATCGATTTTAACCATTTTATGTCTCAGGGCTGGTGACTATTCTGAGGAACATGGAGGTGTCTACATCCCGCTCGACACAAGCAGACCAAGCGCACAAAAGGTTTACAACCCAGTACAACATTAATTTAACAAGGGACTACAATCTATATGAGTCTTAAGGCCATTCCATTGCACAACTTTAGATCATAATTAGTCATCAAGGTACCCTCTAAAACAACATTCAAGGGTCCCTTTAGTACAAGTCTGAACCTTCAACTAGTTTAACATTTAACAAGATAATTAGTCATTAATTATAATCATAAATATAATGAATCGTTATAATTGTCATTTAAAGCAATAATTAACATTTAATCTTTAAGTAAAGATCAATAATTAACGAATATCCTAAAATAATTTGACGCAATCATTGTAAAATTTACCTTAACATTCATTCAATGATCTAAACTTATAATTCGATTGACAATAATTACCTTTAGCTTTAGGGATTAGAGTGGCGCTTTAGAATCTTGAAATAAATTCAGTGGTTGAAAGACCATGTGAATGATTCCAATTATACAACTTGCCACTCTAATCATTCTTTCCAGATCCCAACACAATCAACATTTACGACAGCCTACATGGAAAAGGGTATAACCGTTAAACTCCCACTAACACAATTATCGAGTTAACATGATTAAAGACACTTCTGGAGAAGGCAGAAGGTCGAAAACAAGAATGAGGTACTCTGTCATCCTTGTGACGGTTAAGAGTGTAGATGCATGTCCCACTAAACCTCCAAATCATAGAATACTGAATTAATCCGATAAATACCAATTCTAAGCTTCCTTCTAAAACTGTGTCTGAGTCCAACTGACATCGTTGTCCCAACATTCTAAATCTGGGAAAATATATTAAAAGCTAAAAGATTGCTAAGTGGAGGCGCGGATTAAGGGAGAGGCTAGAAGGGTTAAGGTGCCTCTAGTCACGCTACCCAACCTGTGTAACAACATTATCGTTGTAGAACCGACGTGCAAGGTGGAGAGTGGGACTAGCGTTGCCTTAACCCACTGTGTAAATAGAATTAGGACTCGAGCGGAAAATGCTAAAACATACTTATCAAAGGATGTGTTAAGGTACTAAATGGTAATGGAATTAACAATATTTCAAAGGAACCAACCCAAGTAGGAACATAACTTTACCAGATGCAAAACTCTGCAACGAGTTGGGAATATGCAGTTCGCTCTAAGTGACAGGTGGACATGATACAACCAGGCAGTAATAAGACACCACGTAGATAGTTGGGAGACCGTTCAACCCAATAGTTTATGTCTAACACTCCTTTCCAACAAGGAACTGGTGGTTGGAGTACTTCTATATCGATCCGACAACCAATAAAACCATAAGGGATAATGAATGAGACTCTTGGTCGAGGAAAAAGAACGTGGTTGGGAATGGCGAACACAGGATTTTGATACAGCCTAAAGACAGAGGTGCGATAAGGAGAAAAAGGAACGAGGTGATAGGTTACTGTATTCAGTTAAGAATGTTTGACTGTCAAAAATGGTCAAGGGAAATTACGGCCCCAAAAAAAAACGCCAAAAATCATGTTTAGTAACAACTTACCCAAGCGAAAATTTCAGAAACCATTCTCAGTAACTAAATACAAAAACAGAATGCCAGGAGGGAGTTTTCTTGGGTAACGAATTTTCAACAGAGTGTGCTATAACAAGTGTTTCATTGTGACTTTGCAAAGGGATTTTCATTGTTCAGGGGATGGAGACGCTATGATATTACACAGAATATTTCGAAATCCAGAAACAATTTCACCGTAATCTAATTATAAAACGAAAATTCCAAGAACTGCAATCACATGCTAGAAATTAAATTCGCAAGTCATTGTACCAAACGCAACTACCAGGAAATGCCATTGCTATCATGGATTTCCCTTTTAAATTGTTTTCTCCAATGGAAAATCATTGCTATTACACATAAAAAAATTCCTAGGAATTCTCCACATTAACACACAGTGATAAAATCGCTACGTTTATATCGCTTCCATGTGCATATAGCCATGAATTAAATTTATACCTGGGATTGTCGATGGATTAATAAACAACACCACCATTAATTAAATACAAATATACAGGATCCATTAATAAAACGAATTCGTCTGTATCTATTACAGAACGAATTCGCCATTACATGCCTCCATGTACATACATCATTGCATTATAACTATAACATTGATTGTTAAGAAATGTAAATCTATACATCAATAATTTAAATGCTAAAATACAACATCCGGGAAAATATAGCACAAGGAGTAACTCAAAATCATAAAGATCCAAACCAAGGAACAGTAAAACCCAACTAGAACATTGAAAACAATGATTTTAGGCAATCAATTGAACAACAAAAGCTTAAGAAAAAATTCATCCATTACAATCATCATATAGATCCCAGCATAAATTCCTAACACATTATACTCTATGAAATAAACAAGCGTACCTTTTCCTTATCGCCCGCCTCGAATGACATCTGTGCGCTTCGTGCCTCTCCCGCTCGTCGACCTTCGAGACTACATTGGTACCTCCCAGCCAACGCTAGGGGTACTCTGCTTCCCCCGTATCCCCCCAAGCCGCAAAGGGGCCACACACTATCTAAATCGTACATCTAGCTCCCAGCTCGCCTCGCAAGGCCGAGCTACCACTCCTATCGGAGCTGGGAAATACCAACTCCTCACAAGTAAATCAGTCAAGTCACTAATCCGGCAGCGTAACATTATGCTAACAACTGATCCCTTACTTCCTCCTCCTTCCTCTATTTTATAGAGTTTTAGAACTTCCAAACTTTTCCTAAATCTAATTTAATTTAAGTTTTAATAAAAATCTTCTAATAATTCTCCTTCGTACAAGTGTCGTCCATCCCCCACTTTCCTCCAATAATTATTTTCTTTAAATTAATAAATGTCTCAATTCCCTCACCCACCTAGAGTTACTCCTAATTTTACTCCTTGGTGTCCCTAGCTTCCCTCACAGGTTTTAAATACTTTCCCTAATGAAAATGCTAAGTCATTTCAAAATTATAAGGCTCTTGAATGCATATTCTTTACTAAGTTGACCTCTTGCTTTTTACCATAAGTTCCCTCTTTCCCTTTTTATGTCACCTCGATTCCCTAGTTTCCTAAATTTTTATTATTCCCTTCTTTCCCATTTTTATTAGAGCCAAAAATGGCAGTTGCTCAAATTAACCTCTTTTCCTTTTTATTAATAATTTAATATCTTTTACACTTTCAAAAGTTAAATAATTAAATTCTTCTTTACCCCCGCTTTTTTTTTCCACATATTTTATTTAAGTTCTTACTCTCTTCATTTTTACCCAAAAATTTATGAAGTCCACAATTACTACTTAAGTGGTTTTTATTTTAAACTTTATTATTTTATTTTTAGAGAGATAATTTCTTACGGGTAGACAAAATTTTCCCCCTAGCAAAGTTTTAGACCTAGGACTTAGATTCTGAACTAGGCGACATTTTAATTAAGGAAGTTGTTTTAAAATTTATTAAAGTGTTGATTGTCTTAGGGACATCTAGGTTCGTTCCTTTATCATCATCAATGTGACGTGCCATTCAGGACGCACTAGGTGCTCCAAGGGTGCCACTCGCCTCATTTGTTCCTTTGCGCGACGTGCCCTTCAGGATGCGCCACGTGCTCCAAGGGTGCCACTCGCCTCTTTGTTTCTTTTGCGCAACGTGCCCTTCAGGATGCACCACGTTCTCCAAGGGTTCCACTCGCCTCTATGTTTATTTTGTGCGACGTGCCCTTCAGGATGCACCACGTGCTTCAAGGATGCCACTCACCTCTTTGTTTCTTTTGTGCGACATTCCCTTCAGGATGCACCATGTGCTCCAACGGTGCCACTCGCCTCTTGACTGATTGGTAGACATCAATAACCCCTAGAGTCAACACTCTGCCAGGTGAACTTGTGGGAGACTAAGGGCTTCTAAGGAATAAGGCCCCCACCTTATTACGCTCCCCTTAGAATCATCGCGAGCGATTGTCGTAGTCTACCCTCACAACATCGTGGGTCCTCTCGAACTAGGTAATCATTAACCTACAGTTCGAGCCACGACGGGAGTGCTAGTAGGCTGTGGCAGGGCTGTTGTCCACACCTCTCCCTAAACCTCTTTGGTAGTCGTGTGTGACCCCTTTACTCCATATGTGAGTCTGCTCAACAATCTATCATCAGCCTGCATCATCAACAATCATGTCAGACATGTTCGCATCATATCATCTAATCAAATGTACTAAAATCACAGTAAAACAACCAAACCCCCAATAACACACTCCCTGACTTGATCTAGAGTCCAAGGGTTCTATCGATGCCTCTGCATCCTCAAGGTCCAAAACCCTTCACACTCAGTAAAACCGAGTCAATAACACCTATCTATGTCAATGCAGAAAAACATCATGTCATCTATCATAACGCATCATAATCAAGGACAAAAGTTTTAATATCATAATAGTTCGGATCACTTGCGAGCAAGTTTCCTCAAAGAATAAGTGTTCTCAGTGCTCTAGAGTGGGATGTTACATACACCCCCTCTTGTTCTAAACTTCATCCCAAAGTTTCATAGTTTAAATGCCGAAATAAGTGTGTCACAGTATCATAAGTCTATCTATCAAACACAAATGGAAATTGCTGGCGCATATCATATGCGTCCTCCCAGGTCGTCGAGTGCGGACTATAATTGTCCCACTGGACCTTGACTTGATCTACCGTTCGATGTTGTAAGAGTCGAACACGATGATCTAAGATGCGGACTGGCTTAGCCATGAACGCTCCCTCATCCGATACCTGTAAGAAACTCATGTCAATAACATGTGTAGGATCACTAATGTAATGTCTCAAAACAGATACATGAAAAACATCGTGCATACGCCTCAAGGAATCAGGCAAGGCTAGTCGGTAGGCCACAGGCCCCTTTCTCTCCATAATCTCAAAAGGTCCCATGAATCTAGGAGAGAGTTTATCTCCCTTCCCAAACTTGATTGAACTCTTATGCGGTTTAACTCGTAAGAAGACTCAATCGCCGACCTCATAACTACAGTCGACTCGGTGCGCATCAGCATAACTCTTTTGTCGATCCTACGCTTCTTTAATCCTTTGTCTTATGGTTTGCATTTGCTCTTCCATTTTTTGGATCTCTTTTGGTCCCACCAGGACCCTATCCTGAAGCCAATCCCAACTCAAGGGCATCTGACACGGTCGCCCGTAAAGAAACTCGAAAGGCGTCATCTTAATGGTGCTTTGGTAACTGTTGTTGTAAGCGAACTCTACTAGTGGCAAGAATTATTCCCAACGCTTTTGTTGGTCCATCACGTACATGTACAACATGTCCTCCAAGGTTTGGTTCGTTCATTCGGTCTGCCCATCATTGTCTAGGTGATATGCAATACTAAAGTTAAGTTGGGTTCCCAAGGCCTCTTGGAAACTCGTCCAAAATCGTCCAGTAAACATCGATCCTCGATCAGATATAATCCTCTTAGGCATTCCATGCAGCCTCACAATCTCACTAATGAAAACTCTAGCAATGTAAGGTGCCTGATACATCGTACACACATGAATAAAGTGAGCACTCTTCGTCAGAGTGTCTACTACTACGAAAATCGAGTCGTGTCTCCTTGCCGTTAGTGGCAATCCAACAATGAAATCCATCAAAATAACCTCCCATTTTGATTCCGGAATAGCATGCGGTTGTAGTAATCCCGTTGGGTGTCTGTGTTCAGCCTTTACCTGCTGACATTCGAGGCATCTGGCCACATAGCTGACTATGTCTTCCTTCATTCCCTTCCAAAAGAATAAGGGCTTAAGGTCTGCCCTCGTCTTCGTGACTCCCGGGTGAGCCATGTAAACTTCTCTATGAGCCTCTCTCAGGATCAACATCCTCAAATCGTCATTTGGCGGTACGTAAATGTGACTTTTAAACCTCAATAACCCATCGCTATCAAATGAAAATCCCTCATATCGTGGTACCATCATTGTGTTTTGTCCGATAAAACCCTCGACCTCTTTGTACCAGTCATCGTCACGTTGTAAAGTGAAAATCTTCTCACGTAGATTCGTCTGAAGAGGCAACAATGAAAATATGCATGGTCTCCAACTCAAAGCATCCGCCACTCAGTTCATTGTTCCCTTTATGTAAGTAATCTCAAAGTCGTAATTGCTAAGCAATTCTGACCAACGTAGTTGTCGCGCGTTCTGGTCGCTTTGCATAAAAATGTGTTGTAGTCCACAATGATCAGTCTTTAGTTCAAATTTTTTTCCAACAAGGTAGTGTCTCCAAACCTTCAAGGCATATACAATGGCTAATAACCCCAAATCGTGCATCGTGTAGTTCTCCTCATGCCTTCTTAGTTTCCTCGAAATATAAGCAATCACTCGTCTTTATTGCATCAAGACTCCACCTAAACCTTCCTTGGATGCGTCAGTGCATACCAAGAAGTCCGCGTCCATGTCAG
>SNQJ01S0223981.1:0-14819 GCA_010110895.2 Picea sitchensis | reverse complement strand
TGCACATATTACAAATCTAAGCCCTCTCCATGTTCTATTTATGGTATACTATTCAAGATATATTTAAGATATCATCATGTTGTGGTCAAGCCTTTAAGACAAGGCACCATCATGATAATGACCCACGTTCAAAACCCAATGGATATAAACCCTAAACCCTGAACCCTGAACATATCGCTAAGTTCCCTGAGTTTGGCAATGACACATTAAAGTTGGCATAGTGTGATGATACAAAGTTGGAAGTCATGTATCCCCATAGATCCAAAATTACATTTCCCTTTACTAAAAAAAACTAGAGAGGGGCTAAATAAACCAAGATTCTTTGGTATTAAATAACAGAAAGGAAAACCTAATCAATGATCTATAAATTGTCATGGATATTCCACTGGAGCAATTCGTAACAACAGATCTAATAAATACTGAAATCTTTACTATTACGATTATTTTTCCTTCAGATCTTAGAATACTTAGTTATTGATTTTTTGTTTATGAATGAAATAGATAAAATACGAAAAATAGAGAACAATAAAATACAATCACACCATCCACAAACAAACACAAGATATGACTCGGGAAACCCAATACGGCAGAAAACCCAGTTAGAAGGTGAGGTTGCTCTGCTCTCTTTTCTCTGGTATAGAAATGATGCAAGTACAAAGAAAGAGGCACTCTTTGTGGAGTTGCCTTTGACCTGTGGCCTGTATGGTAGATACAAAATCTCTCCTCCTTTGTTATGCTCACAGAATACCACTCTTCGATGTTTTGCTCGGCTATGGAACAAGATACAATGCAAAAGAATGGAACCCCTTCTCCCCATAGTGGCCCAATATTTAACATAGCCCGATAGCCGTCTAGGGATAGGTTTTTTGACTTCCTCAACCTTCAATTGTGATAAGGTTTTGGACCTTCCAGAATGTTCTTAGAAAATCCATTACGTGGCTAGCCCCACATGTCTAAGTAATAGAGGTTGACGTGGCATCCACTCGCACCATGGTGATCAATATGGTAGGTCAACTTGCGAGAGGCATAACTTTCTCATACAAACTCTGTTTGACGAACAGTTTGCACCATTGGAAAGGTATCGATGTGTAGAATTTAAAATATTCTTCCATGGTAAAATTTGGACCAAAACAAATGTTGTTTGATGCCTCAAAATGGCTCTGGAAGATTTAGACGATTTTTTGGACCCAAATTTTCAAATTTGGACCAGCGACCGAAATTGCCCTACAAGTTGATTCCTCTAATTTCTTCACCTAGAAAGTATTGATATAGATGACAAATAATATAATGATCCAATTTGAATCATACCTCCCCATTTAGGGAGGCTTTTGGTACTCAAAATCTTTACTGAATGAGGTGAGGAAATTTTTCCTCTACCTTCTCCCTAGTGTACCACTTTGCTTTGTCTAGAAGTTGTCCTTTCAACATAATCTGCCAAATGTCATGTTGGTCCTGTCTTGTTGTTCTGGTTCGCTTCTGCAAAAGTGTGTCCTCTGCCAACTCTACTTGAGCATCTGGTGCTAAATCCTCCATGGAAGGTAGGACCTGCTCCTCCTCCTGATCCAACATGGAGGGCTCATAGAGTTTGAGATTCTCCACATTCACTACTGAGTAATGCGCATGTATGGAGGTAGATTGAGTCTGTAGGCATTATCTCCCACCTTTTCCAATACCTCAAAAGGACCATACCGCAAAGCCTTGATCTTCTTACCAGTACCCTGTAGCCTTTCCTTATTTAGTTGTAACCATACTCTGTCTCCCACTCTAAATGTTTTCTTTGTTCTGTGTTGGTCATGTCTAGCCTTGTACTTTTCTTGTGACTTCTTCAATGTCTCTTGTACTTGCAAATGGATCTGCCTGATCTTCTCAACAATTTTTTCTGCTTTTAATGCATCTTCTGTGAGGTCCTCCCTCACTCCTTGTTGTCCATATACAACATCTAAAGGTGAAGGTGGAAAATACCCAAAGCAAGTTTCAAAAGGTGACTTATTAGTAGAAGCGTGGAGTCTGGACTGCTCTGTTATAAGAGTGTTGTATATAGATCAGATTTCCATCCCAAGTCTTCGGATGGTTCTGATTGTAACCCCTCAAAAGCTACATCAAAGTCCTATTGACTACTTATGTCTGCCTATCTGTCTGTGGATGGAATGTTGTAGACCTCTTCAACTTAGTCTCCATATTCTCCCACAATTTAGTCCAAAATGCACTAAGAAATCTGGTATCCCTATTTGAGATGATGCTCCTTGGTATCCCAAAGTGCATCCAGACTTGTTCAAAGAACTTATTTGTTGCTTCTTGTCCATTGATGGTCTTTTCACAAGGCATGAGAATGCACATTTTGTTGAACCTGTCAACTGCCACAAATAAATAGTCATGTCCCTTCTGTGTGGCTGGTAAACCTCCCACAAAATTCATGGAAATGTTTTCTTAAGGTCAAGTGGGTACGGGTAAGGGATGGTATAGACCTTGCTTCCTGTTGTTGGTCTTGTTGGTACAACAAAGTATACATCCTCTAACACACCGTGCTACATCTTCTTGCATTATGGGCCAATACAAATACCTCTGTAAGTTAGCAATTGTCTTCCTAACACCAAAATATCCTGCAACCTTGGAGGTGTGAGCCTCTCTGATAAGCTGCAATCTTTCACCTTTAGGAACACAGAGCTTGTCGAGCTTGTAGAGTAATCCATTATGGAAATGATAGTTAGCCTTTCCATCACCCTCTTCTATATGAATTTGTCCCTGTAGCTGCTGAAACGCCTCCTTGAAGTCCTCATCTTTTGTGTATACCTCCTTATATGCATCATGGGTAAAAGGCTCCATGTGCATCAAAGTTCTCAAAGCTATAATCTTCAATGTGGGTGGTTATGAAAGTATGTCTATGAACTTATTTGTGCTACCCTTCTTATACTTTATGACCAAATGAAATTGTTGTAAAAACCCCATCCACTTGTAATGTCTGGTTTGTTGTAGCTTACTTTGGGCCTATAAATACTGTAGTGGTTGGTGATCTGTGTGGATGATGGTCTCCTTGCCCATCAGATAGTGCTTCCACCTTTTAACAACTTGTACCAAGGCATAGAGCTCCTTGTCGTAGGTAGGGTAGTTGAGAACTACCCAATGAAATGCTTTAGAATGATAGCATACGAGCCTTCCTCCCTACATCAATACTACTCCCATGGCATACCCACTTTCATCTATCTCCACTTCGAAGGGATTCTGCAAGTTTGGTAGTGCGAGCACTGGTGCTTGACTGATCTTTCTTTTCATCTCATCAAAGGCCTTATGTTGATTCTTCCCCCACTGGAAACACTTACCATTGGTTGTTATGGTGTCGAGTGGTGCAGCTACCACTGAAAAATGAAGCTATGAACTTTCGCAAGTATTGTGTTGCCCCAACAAAACTCCTAACTTCAGTGACATTTGTAGGAACTGGCCATTTCATGATGGTCTCCATCTTTGCAGGATCTATCTTGATCTCCCCTCCACCTATCACATACCCCAAATACACCAAAGACTGCTGAGCAAACTCACATTTCTTGAGATTAACCAGCAGTTGGTGTTTTTTCAGAGTCTCTAACACTTGCATAAGATGTGAGATGTGCTCCTCCCAGGTAGCACTATAAACCAATATATCATCCAAATAAACAATAACAAATGAATCTAGAAAAGGGCGTAAAACATCATTCATTAGTCTCATAAATGTAGTTGGTGTGTTGCATAAACCGAATGGCATAACCAACAACTCATACAAACCTTGACTTGTCTTGAAGGCAGTCTTCCAAGTATCTTCTTCTTTGACTCATACCTGGTGATATCATGATTTCAAATCCGGCTTAGTGAAGTACTTGGCATGCTGCAGTTGGTCCAACAGATCGTCGATCCTTGGCAGCAGGTACTGATTCGTCAATGCAGTCTTGTTCAATGCCTTGTAATCAATACACATTCTCCAAGTCCCATCCTTCTTGGGCACAATTATGGTGGGTGACCCACAAGGTGAGGTATTTGGTTGAATCACACCCTGCTCCAACAATTGTTGCAACTGCTTCTTCACTTCATTTGCTTCCAGAACGGACTGTCTATACAGCCCAATTTTCGACAATGGGGAGTGTGGCAATAATTGTATTTCGTGTTCCACTTCCCTCTTAGGTGGTATCCCTTTAGACTCCTGAAACACTCCTCTGTATGACTGTAGCAACTCCTCCAATTGATGTTTCTGCTCTTTAGTACACCCATCCAAGGATGCCTTCACTCTCATTAACTCATCATCAGATTGGTTTTCTCTTAAGAAAAGCAAAACATATTTCTTTACTAGAACTAATTAACTTCTTGGCTTGGTTGGCACTCACCAATGAGATCTTTGACTTGCCTTGATGTGCATTGATGATGTAGGACTTCCCATCCTTGATCAATCAGTATCAGTTGGCTCTCTACATGAAGATTGCATCCCTCATATACATGTAAGGGCTTCCAAACACTACTCCACATACATCAAGGGGTACTACATCCAATTCCACTTCATCAATAAAATCAACACTTATAGCGCATTTAATCTTACACTGTTTCATTACCTTTATCTTTGCATCCTTGTTTACCCAACCCAATTGATAAAGACTAGGATGATTGTGCACCTCCAATCCAAGCTTGCTAACCAAATCCTTTGCTATGAGATTAGCCTGTGAACCAGAGTCAAAGAGAGCATATGTCTTTGTCTTCTTGACCTGAATCTTGATGTGGAAGAGGTTGGTCATCTCCTCTTCCTGGTGATGAAGGCTACTCGGATTCACCTCCTACTGCACACATGTGCAAACAATCTTTTCATCCACGTCTGAGCTACTTTCAACCTGATTGCTTGAATCTTTTGCTAGAAGGTTCTTTTTATTTTCGTCCTTATTGCGGTCCTTCAGGTTCAACTCTAGATGTAGTTTCCAGCATTTTTCCTCGGTGTTTCCATCAATGTTGCAATGATTGCAATGGTTGTTGGGATCTTTGCTCTGTTGTGCAATGGTTGTCGTCTTCTTATCTTTTCCCCTTTTCCATTTCTTCTTCCCCTCCTTGGAAGCTTCTTGGTGCTCTTTCTGCTTCGAACCACTTAAATGCCCCTTCTTTTGGCCTATGTTTTCCAGGTATTGTACATGTACATAAACCTCATACACTTTCCTTGGCTTGAAGAGGATCACCTACTTTAGTAGATGACTGTGTAAGCCCCCGCGATACTTGAGGAGTACATCTAGGTTCTTGGGAGAGATACCCAGCATGATGGCCATCTTTCTGAACTTGGTGGTGTACTCATGTACACTTTGCCCCTGCCTCTGCCTGAAGTAGTGTCATCGGATCCATTGGTCCTCTACATATCCAATAAGGTAGAATTGGGACTTGATGAGGGTTTTGAAGTCCTCCCACCTAGTTACTGATGGATTACCCTCCAGCCTAAGTGTTTCCGTGTGGCTTTCCCACCAGGTTAAAGTATGGCCCTCTAACTTCAATCTAGCAAATGAAATCTTCTGCCCTTCATTTTTATGGTGAGCGCTAAAATAAACTTCTAGTTGTTGCAACCAATGATTCAGTTTTAATGCATTAATCTCACCTTGGTATGGCTTTATGCCCACTTTCACTTCCATCTTGAATAGGGACTGTGAAGGGTTCACGACACTCGG
The DNA here is from genome assembly GCA_010110895.2 of Picea sitchensis. Lineage (NCBI taxonomy): Eukaryota > Viridiplantae > Streptophyta > Pinopsida > Pinales > Pinaceae > Picea > Picea sitchensis. The sequence continues at coordinate 9,162 of SNQJ01S0223981.1, read as the reverse complement.
CCTCGGTTGCTCTTTCTCAGATTCTTTCTACGACTCCTTTCCTGAGTCTTCCTAATCATCCAATTTCCCCTCCGATACATTTTCTAAGTTACTCCATCATCTCCGAATGATCTGAGCTTACTTGCTAGAGTCGCCATGAGGAGGTTCATATTGCGACTAATGTCAGAAACTTACGCTTCCAACCGCTCACATCTCTCTTTTGCTAGATCTCAAGGGTTATTATGAATAAACTCGTCCATAATGGCTAGGGTTTTTGTGACTTCTCTTTAAGTCGATTCCTCGATCCTACAACTTCCCACAAATTCCCAAAAGAAAAACCTGCTCTGATACCAGTATGATCTATAAACTACTCCCTTTTGAACCCTATCTCGTATGAAGTGATATCTAATCTCTATATGCTTGGACCTATCATGAAACACTAGATTCTCCAAGAATTTGATACAACTTTGATTATCACAGTAAATGACCATGGAATCCAACTTTTGATCAACCAATCCTACAAGTAACTTGCAAAGCCAGATGGCCTCACAACTAATCGTAATGGTTGCGATGTATTATGCCTTTGTTGAGCCCAATGCCATGGAACTCTGCTTCCTACTAAACCAAGAGATCATCGTTGATTCCAAGCTAAAGTAACACCCTGAGGTGCTCTTCCTGTCTGCAACATTGCTTGCTTGCCCAATCTAAGTCTATATACACCTGCAACTTCACTTCACCATCTCCAAGATATATCAGACCATACTCCATTGTGTCCCTCAAATACCTGAGCACATGTTTTGTTGCTACCCAATGCTCCTGCCTTGGCTCCACTATGAACTGACTCAAAGTGTTCACTGCAAAACAAACATGGGGCTCCTTCCAACTTACTTCAAAGACCCGAGGTTGCTCTGTGTACCTGGTAACTAGAGAAAAAGTCTCCTCATAGTCCACTGCCTCTCTCTAAGAGAACCCTCTCGCCACAAACCTCACCTTGAACTTCTCAGTGCTACCATCTGCAACATGCTTGATATTGTAGAGAGCCAACATGTTTGACTGAATCATCAAGGTCTCATGGAAGACGTAGAAGGGGATCCTGTCTCCCCCTGTTCACCTGAAGGTTGTTGTATTGCCCTGGAAATCACTGGTAACCCCTGTTGAACCTTCAGAGCTTCCTACTCTTCATCCTCTGCCACAGGAGTAGGCTCATGAGACTTCCTAGATGCAAAGTCTTCCTCAAAATTTACATCCCCTCCTTACTATTGCCTTTCCCTGCTCTGGAAAATAGACCCTATAAGCCTTTGAAGTCTCACTGTAACCCACAAACAAACCCTTCCTGTTGGAGGGCTCCAACTCGGTCCTTTTCTCCACCAGATATAAACCGGACAACCAAAGATGCGGAAATAACTCACCCCGGGCTTCACTCCAATGGTTGCCTCCTCCGGTGTCTTGTCCTCCAAGATCTTATGAGAACAACGGTTCTAGATGTAGATTGTTGTGTTGCATTCCTCTGCCCAAAGAAAGTATTGGTCATGTATCATGGCTTTAGAAACCCCTATGATGGATCAATTCTTCCACTTTGCAACCCCATTTTGTTGTGGGTTGTATGGAACTATCCGCTCCCTCTTGATTCCTACCTCCTTGCAAAAACCCTCAAACTCCTTGGAGGTATACTCTCCCCCATTGTCCGATCTCAAGACTTTGATCTTCTTTCTTGTCTAGTTTTCAACTAAATATTTGAACTCCTGAAACCTGCTAAAGACCTAATCCTTGGTCTTTAAGAAGTAGATCCAAGTCTTACGAGAGAAATCATCAATAAAGAAAACATAATACATGCTTCAAGTTATTGATGCTACTGACATCGATCCACAAACATCTAAATGTACTAAGTCTAAAATCCCCTTAGACCTATGTTTGTTGCTTGGGAAAGCAGCCTTGACATGCTTGCCAAGCGTGCACCCTCTACATACACCATGTTGCTCAATACTAAACTCTAAAAGACTTGTGACTATCTCCCTCGGAATAGACAACGCCTTGTGATGTAGGTGCCCCATCCTCTTGTGCCACAACTCACATAAGTTGTCACTGTTATGCACCAAGGCTCGAACAGGTTCACTGTAACATCCCTAATTTTAATCCCGACAAATTATAATGTAATAGTATAAATGTGAATTAGGTTGGTGAGCCGATGTGTTGGGGCAAAGAGCACATATTGATTTTAATGTGGTCGGGGGGCGAATTGTATATTATGTACATTGAATTGATTAATAAAAATGATAATTGTTGGTTGCGATATGAGAGGAATGAAGACGATAGGGGGCTATGATTCCACAAGAGAGAGGGGTCCAAGGGGGAATTATTCATGGGTATTAATCCAACCCACATTCTTGAAATTATTATCATTGTGTATAACCTTGTATTTGTTGTTGAGTGTTCCCAAAGTCAATCATTTAACTCATGTAAGAGGGTGGGTGTGAGAAGTCACATCCTATAGTTATTGGAGAGCATGGGCTGAAGTACAATCATCTTGGGGAAGAGTGAGAGTCAAGCAAGCAAGGGAGAAGAAGGGAAATTCATATGTGGAATGGAGACAAGTTTTACATGCAGACTTTGGGGCAGCAAGAAGAGAATTGAGTGCTAGGAAGAGCCCTAGCCATGGTATTTTTGAAGGCAGACATTGTTGGTTGTGTTTTATAATGAGAAAGAGGCTTATGTGCCTGTAAAACGAGTTGTAAGCCTGTAGTGCGATTTCTTGTTGAGGAAATGGTTCAAGAGCCTTGTGAAGGCTGAGGAAATGGTTCAAGAGCCTTGTGAAGGCTATTGTGAGCACTCCTTGGGCAGTTGAGTTCCTAGAAGTCCCCAACTGAGAGTTCTTGGCCAACCGAGTGCACTGGAAGCCCTGATAAACAGAATGGTACAGTAAGCAGCGAAGGGTGTACATTCATTGGGTTGTGCAGGTTGTGGGGAAAAGCATTGGAGATTGGAAGTATTGTGGGAGTAGAACCTGGGTTTTTGGGTTGCTGTGTGCGGAGAGTGGATAGCCAAGAGGGCCAGATCTCCTAGTGGACTCATAGCCTCAACTCGGGGGTGGCCTGCTGTTGAGAGAAAATGAACAGCAGTGCCTATGGCTGGGAGGTTCATCCTTCGTATACAACCAATTGGTTAATTATTAACAAATAAGTGTTATGTTGTGTTATTATGTTTATTCATTAATGTAAATGTTTTATATGAATGTTGTGTGTTTGCAGTTTTGCTTGAACAATTGAATTCATGGTTTTCTTTATGTTGTGTATGCATTTAGAATTATGGTAACAAAAATGGTTATATATGTGTGTGATTTGTAGTTGGTAAGCTACAGGAAATTTATTAAGTAGAAAATCTTAATTTTAAATGGGTATTCCGCACGTAATGTTCCTCAATTGGACTGGGGGTATGTTACATTCACCTTGCAACCTGTACAAATTACCTTCTCTAACCCCTATTACCTAAGTTGTATATGTGCTAGATTCCTTCAATCTAATGAGGACTTGTTGGTTCTTGAGCTCCACTACAAAGCCCTTATCCTCCATAACCGAAATTGACTGCAAGTTCTTCTAGAGACTTGGTACAAACAAGACATCGTCAAAATCTAAAGAATTATCTGACTCGAGCTGGATGGGAATAGTACCAACTCCTGCTACTTGGTGCTTAGCATCATCACCAAGCTCAACCTGTACTATTGAATATTGCTTCTTCAGACTAGAAAACAATTGTCGGGCTGATGTCATGTGTCATATTGCCCCATTTTCCATATACCACGCATTCCTCAAAATCGTGTTGGAAGAAACGCAAGATACTAACAAGAAATCCTTCTTGAACTTGGCAACAAACTCGTTCATATGAGTTTTTGCAAAGGCTGCTACCTACTTCTCATGTTGCTTCCCTTTACCCTTCTTCTTATCTAGACACTATGATGCATAATGATCATGCTTATGACAACTAAAGTACTTGATTTGCTCAAGTCCTTCTTTCCTGGCTATGATGTTGACTTCTCACTCTTTCCCTTACCCTTGCTAGGTCCTTTGCCTCTACCCTTATTTGACTGACCAAATAGAGATTCTCTTCACCATCCTTCTTTCCAACCTTTGACTCCATCCGAGTCTCCTCCTGAATACAGTCATCACGAAGCCTCTCAAAGTCAGGAAGGTCTTCCCGAGCGCATATACCTTTGTCAAATGGTTCCCATGAAGTTGGGAATCCATTCAGTGCCATGTTAACTAACTCTGCATCTTCAACCTTCTCCCCAACTGTTGCAAGTTGATCACAAATCCATGTAATCTTCATAAGGTGATTAGGGACTATGTCTAATATGGTCAATATGGTAATCACTATGGATCTGAGTTTGTTTTGCAATACCATCTTCCTGTGTATGTTCTGACTCTAGTAGAGACTAACTAGGGCATTGAACATCTCCTCCATTGTCTTCTTCTTTCATACATGAGGTATCAAATGATCCTTTATGGCATCCAAGAGCATCTGCTTGATCTTCACTAACCTCTTGTTGATCTGAATCGGATCCGACAAGAACAATTGGCTATCGGCACAGGACTCTAAGATGATCAACACAAGCAAATTTTAAGGCTATGGACAAAGGAGGAGATCGACTTATTGGCGTGAAGGGCCCCACGCCATTAAGATTGATGTCCAATTTTGTATGTAATGTATGTAACGCTAGGCAGTGTATTATTGTATTCATAATACCTTTTCCAAGTGAGAAAAAAGAAACAAACAAATAAATAAATGAAGGAGAGAAGTTGAAGCGTTGGGTATGCCTGATCTTACAGTTATCCTCCCAGTCGACTCAACATTCTATATCATGTATCCCCACAATGAGAAATGGGTTCTTTCGCTGTGAGTGATGTAGAGAGGTTGCCCAAATGTCACTGAGGAGCATAAAGATGAACCAAAGAGCCTGTAACTTGCCCATTGTTGAATAAAAAGGGCTTAGTCGAAGCCAAAAGAATGTTGGCTTTCCCGTTTGGGTTTCCAGGGTAAATTCTGAGTTATGTGTGATGATTATCGTGGTTTATATCTATTTATGAATGGTAAATAATGTGCACTATAATTTAATGATCGACTGTGTATGCTTTAGCAACGAGAAATGCGTGTTGTTTGGGTTGAGTTCGTTTTATGTTAATATGGTTCTCATGGGTCAGTAAACTAGGATAATGACTATTTAATCTTACCCATACATTAATTCTGCAATTGCAAATCGACAACCCTCTATTTTGAGTCGTTGTTATTTGTTTTAGAAGTTTCTAATTTCGTTTTGAGTCGTTGAGAATATTCTCGCCTTGTTGGGCATTTTTCCTTTGCCCACGAAGCATAGATGTCATATATATCAAAGTCTGGGATTGTCGGGGTGCTTATTAGCTTCCCACAAACCATATACATGTTTTTTCCCATTCGTCGACTATCAAATTCGCCCCAAAACGTTTTTCCTCCGTCGTCAAATGTCAGACCAACTTCTATACGTTTTTTGTTGTTCGTGAATGCCCAGGTCAACTTCCATACGTTTTTCTTTGTCAGAGAAGGCCCAAATCAACTCCCCCAAGTTTTTAGTTGCTCTGGCTTGCCAAAAATTGCCCTGGGCATTTTTTTGCATCGTGGGTTATTAAGAATAGTCTCCCAAACGTTTTGCACGCCACTGGTGATCAAATTCACCCCTAGAACTTTCCTTTCAACTGTTGGTCAATAAATTTGACTTTCTCAAGTCTTTTATGCATGTTTGGGCACCAAATCAACATCTTAGCTATTTGTTTTTGCCCACGAGTCAACCCATTTCAACTTGGCTTCCTCTTTGGTCGAGTTCCCTTCCTCAGTCGATCGACAATCATCCCGTGGTCGACTTGCATGGACTCCAACTCGACTTGAGTCATTTCGACTTGGTCGACTTGCATTGCCTCCAACCCGACTTGTCGCATCCTTCTAACTCATTTGTTTCCAACTCAACCTGGATTCCTTCCGACCTCCTTTCTAATTCGACTTGTGTCTTGATTGGTCGAGAATTTTCCCATCATCCAGAGAGCCAAGGTTATAAGTTATATGCTATAGCCTCCCATTTACGGATAAGATGGTATCAGAGCAGAAGTTTGAATGCATTCAGTGAGAACTATATGTTAAGTACCCATAGTGATTACAAAGGAAGTGGACAAGAGGTGTTGCCAGGGCTAGAGCGAAGTAGAACATCAAGAATGTCAGGGGAAAATTATGAAGAGGAAAAAGATCCCAGGGTCAAGTTGGATCGATTTGAGCAAAGTTTGGCCACATTGACATTGTTGTAATCTAGGGAAAAGTAGGTAGAGTTACTGGTAGATCCTTACATAAACATCATAGAGATACATGCATACACATAGACATATATAAAGATATACACAAGTAATGAGATCCCAAAGAACAGTCCTTTATTATATGATATAACAGTACAACACAATTGTATACAACCTCTCACATGAAGCTATCTGAGCTTTCAGGTGCTTGTTTATTTATACCTCTTTCAGGCGGTTGTAACTAATTAACTGCCTGGGTCGGTCGATTAACAGATACTCCGACCAACCTCTACTTCTAACTACGTCGGTCCACTGACTAGTTCTTAGTCGACTGTCGGGTCTAGTCGACTAGCCCCTACAACATCTCCCTCCACCTCAATTCCTTGCTTGTCCCGAGCAAGTGGGGGTTATACAAAATAATTTTTCATACTTTGATAACAAAATTACAATATTGAGAAGTAGAAGAAGAAGAGAGAGAGATATGTAAGAAGAGGAGACAAGATCTTCATATGGTCGACCGACTTAAAGTACTATTTCCGATTGCTCTGATGTGCCTAGAATTCTCTGGCTGGTTTCATCAACTTCCTTGCTCTTTTCAATTTCTGCGCTGACTTTGAAGGCAGTCTAAATAAGGCTAGGTGTTGACTGCTTTGTTTGTTGGCTGAAGTCACACCATGTGTCGACCGCCTGTTGTGCTTCCAGATTTAGTATTTTTGACTGGGCAATCCAGTCGACTTTCTCTGCTATACTTGACAGCTAAGATGAACCCGACTCTTGATCAAATTGTTGTTTTGCGGCCTACATTTTATATATGAGCTGCCTGAGGCGACTGGCTGCTTGGTCGGTTTCCCACTGCACTCTGTGTCCCTCCTTCTGCCATTCATGTTCTTGTTGTGATAGTTGTAGCTCCGTTACTTTTTCTTTTGCCAGTTGTGTGGTGAGGGCTTCTTTTATTTTGATGTTCGTAGCCAAGTTTCTTGCTCTTTCTATATTGTCAACTGCAGCCTTTTGTATCCAACATTTACTAAATGCATCTGCAAAATGGGTCGGCCATTCACTTACCACATAATTCAATGTGCTAGCTTGTTTGGTCAATTTATCTATGTTCTGCTTTAAGCCTGTCAGATTATTTCGTTTTGTTTCTAAGGTTGTGTCCATTTTCTCCTGAGTTGTTTGAATTTCCTTGGTGGCTAAGTTGCGTTGTTGTTCGACTTCTTCTTTTTCTTTTTTCAGAGCCACTACTTGTTGTTGGTAGTCTGTACTGGTTTTGATCATTCTGTCGATTATCACTTTAAAGCCTTCTAAGGGGTTATGGGCTTCTGGTATCTGATCTATCCCCTCATGCAACCTAATAGCTTCTCTGCATCCCTCCAAGATGTTCTTTTGCTCTTGTTTTAGTTTCTTGACCCGACTTCCTTCTTTGAGCACCTTCTTCCATCTCCTTGTCGATTCTTTTGAGATGGCTCCATGTAAGTCGAATAAGTGTTTGTCGAAAATAGTAGTTGGGTCGAAGGAGGGCTCGACCGTGGAATTTGATGGAGTACTTGTTCCAGTCGTTCTGATAGTAATCAAGGGCGGCTTTTTTTTCCTTCTTTTATCTGCAGATTTGGACAGCTGACCATCTTTTGTTATCGTTTGTTGTGCTGTCAGAATGCTTTGTTCACTTGTTTGTTCACTTTCTTCCTCCTCTTGCTAATTGTTTTGCACCTCCGTATCTTCTTTGTCCTAGGGATCCGGCCCTTTTGTGTTAATCTGCTCATAATCAATAAGATTGACCTCAGAAAAAGACCTCTCAGTCTGCAGATTTTCCAAGTTTTTCGTTTGTATACCTGGGATGTCGCTTTCTAGCTCTGCTTCCTTAGTACTCTGGCCAACCTCGACTTGATGTGTCTCAGTTGTCCGCAAGACGTCCTCCTACTGATCCAATGCCTCGAAGAGATGAACCGCCTGCTTTTGTGTCAAGTTGATCGGCTCGCCAACTTGTATTTGTTCAACTGGATGTTGTGGTGAGGTTTGTTCTTTAGCCAACTGTTGTTGTAACAACTCAGTGTCGATTTCCTCAACCGACTCCTGTTGGTCTATGTTCAGGGTTTCTATCTCGACATCATCCATCTCGACTGGCTGATCCAATTTTGTTGCTTCCGACGACTCGATGATTATGAGCTGCCTCTTTTTTTTCCTTGCTGGAAGTTCTTCTATGATAGGTATTGGCTCTACTGGAGGTGACTCCTTGTTGAGGTCGATCGCAGCATCAAGTGTCCTTTTCTTCAGTGTGGGCGCTAGGCTGGGTCGACCCATTCGTATCCATGTTTCCCGTGGCAAAATATTGACTTGAGAACCAAAATCAATGACCACCTGATTGACCATCATTCCCTCAATTTCCAAGTCGACTCGTGGATCGTAATCTTTACTATTATAAAAGAGGTGATTTGAATCCTTGGTCGACCACTGACCGTCTTTGTATTCACGTAATATGTTGAGTAAATCTAACAGTCTGCCTATTGAGTGTTTTTCTTCGAGGAGCTGCAAAAATTCTTGGATGGTGTCTTCATTTCGAATTCTTGAGTTTTGTTGATCTTCTATAGAGTTCTTGAAGAAATTAAGAGCGTCTCTCATGATTTGCCCTTCTTTATCTGGGTTTGGGAAGATATTAGCCTTCTTTCTTTGATAATTTTGTGGTGGAGTGTGAATATCTCGTCTTGCACCCGACCTTGTAACAATATGTAAGTTTTTTCAGTTCATCACCTCTTCCTTGGATACTACATGTAGTAGATTCACGTTTTTTCTTGGTATGATTTTGTCGAGTACTATCGGGCAATCTTCTAAAGAGTGATCTCCAATGTCGCATATATTACAAAATTTCAGATCAATTCTATCT
>SNQJ01S0223980.1:1681-14819 GCA_010110895.2 Picea sitchensis | reverse complement strand
CTGGAGAATATTCTCTTTCAGTTGACACTTCAGTTTGACTAGTTGAGTTGAGTTTAGATGTTGCATTGGTTTTGTCACCATGCAACATTGAGATCATCACCAACTCACTAATCTTTGTTCAGTCAGTTAACTAAAGACTAGTTGACTAGTTAACTTAGCTAGGTGGTAGTTCACTCCCGTAACTACCTGAGAGACTAGACTAGGTGGAAATTTACTCTTGTAACTGCTGGTGTGTGTCCAGATCAATCTAGACCACCTCTATGGCTCATTAGTTACTCATGTATCCTATATATATTGTAAATTATTCACTCTTTGAGTGTGGAATACGGTTAATGAGAATTCTTCCATTCTTTCTATCTTGCTTCTTCTTTCTTAATTTCTCTCTGCAAATGTGTGTAGTATTTTCTAGCTAGATCCATTCTGTGCAGGTTCAACACATTTACAATTGAAAGGTGTAATCATGGATATAGTAACTACAACTCCATATATCCCTGCTTATTTCAAGGCTGGACCACTCTTCCCTTGGTAGAAGAAGAAAATATTAATGAGATAACATGGACCAAAGGAAAGGGTGACCAAAATATTCCTAGCAATCACAAGGACATCATTACACAAGGTAATGATGAGATGTTACATTTGCATGAAACATACATAAGGGATAGTGCATTGGTCGAATCCTACAACATCATTCTGGAGCAGGAGAGAGATACAAATTGGGGTGATTATCCTGACAAAGCCTCTAACCTCTCTGAAGACTGGGATGACTATTCTTCTACACAAGAGGATGAAATTGATGATTTGATAAGGTTTAGAGGGAAAGGAGTTGGCTTCGTCAAATGGAAGGGGGATGATGAACGTTTGTTGACTTAGCCAAACCAAGAATATGTATTGATTATAGAACCCCACCCCCCTCCCTCAACACAATACGCCGGAATACAAGAGGCAATTGATTCTGAACAAGGGGACTACAAGAAAGGATATTTGGATTTAGAGTGGGATACAAAGAAAGGAGAGCCAACCAATGTTAAAGGGAATTCACAATTTTGTCTTGGACCTTTCAGAATTAGAATGAAGTCATTCAATGATGCCTACTATTTATCCATGTTGGAAGGAAGAAAACGTCCATTACCAATTAGCAGAAACCTCTTTAAACCCCATCATGGGACATATTTTGAACACACCACCCACACTAAGAGGGGGTGGGGGTGAATTAGTGTGTGGACTTTTCTAACTTTTTTATTTCCAAGTTATCAGTTAAAACATAATTGTATAGATTAAGAACAATCAAATCATAATCACAATGGACACAAGAGATACCAGATGTTTGTGTAAGCTTTTGTATAATTTATATGTATATATGTTAATATAGTAATATGAATTTTCCCAACACCAACTATTTTGTATCAGCACCAACTGAAGTAAGGAACACCAACTCCTAGGAGAGCACCGACTCTCAAGCAAGACCCATCTTGCCACAAGACCCATCTTGTTGATAGAACACAGTCTATCCAACTAGAGTTCATATAGTAGTTCAACCGACTCTAGTAGAAGTGATCCATTATATAATCAACTATATCTCATGATCATAGGTATACCATAAATGCTCATCTCCACACTTCATCTTCTCTCTGAAATTCGCACCTTCTTCGCTTTATCTTCCCTATGATATTCATGCCTTCTTCACTTCTTTTTCCTACTAATATTCGTGGACCTCAGGTCCAGATCCACCTCATTCACTCCACAAGCCACTCCTCCAAGTGAACCAATCATGGTTGTATTTATACTTGTTTATTCTCAAAACTTGTTTAAGTTATTAGGTCGACTTGTGCAACAAGTTATAACTAACTTGTTCATTTACAACAACTTTTGGGACCACCAGAGATCATCATTCTGGGTCTTCCACTTTACACCTGGCATCCCCTTTACTTTCATAAATCGATCATAGGTATGGATCGATTTCCTTTGTCTTTGTGATTACATAAATTGGTTCTTCCTTCAAACCATGTTCATATAATCATTGGCGTAGAACCACATGCTTATCAATTTAAGTGACGTATTACATTCTACCTTTTAAATATCTTTATCATATGACCAATGGTGTTATTCAGACGTTAGGCGAGATGAGATCTTGAGGACTTATCAATTCAACGGTCATGATTCCAACTCCCAATGAGATGGACGACTGTCGAAACTTTGTCATTCGAGACTTCGGGATTTCAACTTTTCAAACATTCAAATTAGATCGGATGGTTTATTTCACGGAACCAGATCAATGGTCATATTTTATCCTTACACTCATCCTTTCATTTCTTAATCCGATGGCTAGGACTTAATCAAGCATTGAGATGGATGGCCACCATTTACTCTGGGTCTTCGACTATTCTACTTACACTATCCTTCCACTATAGTAGATCAATGATCAAGAATGCTCTTGAAGTGATATTTCAGATCGGATGTCTCGTGTCCACTTCAAGACTTCGACATTCGGGACTTCGGAGGTTTCGAATAAACGCTGCTCCATTTTCCTCTATAGTAATCACCTGCTGAGTAAGTCATAAGTGGTGGAGACCGCTTGTTGTCGGTTAATACTTCCACTTACACTATCCTTCCACTGTATTAGATTGATGATCGAGAATGCTCCCAAAGTGATCTTCATATCATACATCTCGTGTCCACTTCAGGACTTCGGCACTCGGGACTTCGAGACTTTGGGAAAGTGTTGGTGGTAGAACTCCCGAAGTGAAAATCCTTTAGTGACGTATCTTGCTTACATCACTTGATAATGTGTCATGAGCTGAGTAGCTACTACGTGTCACTCAAATTTGTGATTTTCACATACCTGAAATGTCTATTCAACTTGACACTTGTCATTATATGATTGTGCCATGTGTCCTTGCTAACGTAGTATTGTTGACGTGGATCTCCTTATGTGGCACATGTTCTTCTCCTAGATCTAACGGTTGTCCTAACTCACAAAATGTATCTTAGATCGACAGCTGAGAGTGACTTCGAACCTTCATCCTTTGGGACTTCGAGACTTTTGACATTTGTTGGTGGTGAAACTCCCGAAGTAAATCTCCTAGAGTGACATAACTTATTGACGTCACATGTTGAAATGGCATGAGCCAATTTCCTCTTGACACTTGTCATCATTTGATTATGCCATGTGTATTTGCTGACGTGGTATGTTGACGTCTACCACATGTCCTTGTAGACGTGGTTTGCTGACGTGGTCTTCCACATTTCCTTGTAGACATGGTCTGTTGATGTGGTCTGCCACGTGTCCTTGCTAACGTGGTCTGTTGACCAACAACCTTGATCCAATGGTCATCGTATGTCCTCCAATCCAATGGTCCTTATTCATTTCATATTTTCGGCTCTCTGAGCTTCATGGATTTCAAATCTCAAAATGAATTCTTGAAGTGAGATTTTTCTGGAGCATAACCTCCTCACATCTCTAGAACCGAAGTGAATAATGTTCATTTAATCAAGATCTTAGATCAACGACTCGATCTGTCTGCGATGCATCTTTTCCTTGGATGAAATTCAACGACTTTCCATATTTGCTTATCCTATCCTTCCACTTAAGGTGATCTGACGACTGACGGATATTCGGGTGATCGAGATATCAGATCTTATCCCTTTCTTATCCTATTCTTCCATTAATTCAATATGATGTCTGATAGGTATTCGGATAATCAAATTCTCATATTTTTTCATCTTATCCTATCCCTCCACTAAAAAGTGATCCAACGACTGACGGGTATTCGGATAATCGAATTCTCAACTGTTTTTCCCTGCTTATCCTATCCTTCCACTTAAATTGATTCAACGGTCGTTAAGACTCTCGAAGTAGATCAATGATCAAGGATGATTGTGGAACCACAACTTGCGAGTGATTTAACTCGTCACAAAAACTCCGCAATTTGAAGTTGTGTGTTGTTGGTGAGTCAACCACAATCATCGATCTTCGAGGCTATAAGATCTGACGGTCCTGACTAATTGTGGGATTAGAAATAGCATGATATTTAATTCTCCTTTCGATATCCATAATCTATCCTTGCCTTTTATTTGGAAATTTTTCATCCAACGTTCATGACTTAATCCAACTTAATATGATTGTTTGTTAGATCAACCACAGTCGTCGATATTTGGGTTTATCAGATCTGACGATCTAGACCGATTGCGGGATTAGAACTAGCGAGTTGTTTAATTCTTCTTTCTCTCTCTACAATTCATCCCTACCATTGATCTGGCTTTTAGATCTGATGGTCATGATCCTCCAATGGTCCTCAAGCACACAGTCACTCATATGACCAACGTCCGTAATATGAGATGATCAAAATGGTCAATTTATTGATCGGACAGCTGTTGAGGCTTCACACCTTGGGCTTATGATTTTCCTTCCAAGGTTTGATATCTGCATACTATTCAATCCTGCTCTTGAGCTTACGCTTTTGATTCTGAGATTTGATCTCTCTTTGCATACTGTTCTCTCCTCCTCCCGAGCTTATGCTTTCGATCTCTACATACTTTTGACATTTTCTGATAACTGATATATTGTTGTCATCAATGACAATCTCATCTGGTAAATCACAATGATAATTCATCATGACAAAAAATCACCACATCGACTGTTGACATCAATGACAATATGTCCAAAAACATAGACTTGACTTCATAGGTAAGTTAGGCATTTGCATCCATTGTATATACCATTTTCATATCATGTTAATGTAGTGTAGTTTCATTTTTGTATTCCTTCATTATCTATATATATATATATGCATGCTTATATTAATTTTATATCATATATGAGAGAGGGGTGATTTCACCACCCTAAGGATTACTGATGTATTTTGTTGAGATCTAGCAAGAACAGGTCATACCAGAGATGTGGAGTTTCTCATGCGCTCTACGGTGAGCACATGTCCCCGATTTGGAGCTAGATGTTATCCCCTATCCTAGGGATAACTAAGGAGATCATGTCTTGAGGCCCAAAGGTCCTATACATGGAGTTCCATGAGTCAGATAACTTGAGCATGGCCCCAGAGGGCCCCTCTTTTCTTTAATGCATCCCATTTATCAACAACAACATCATCCATCTCACCATCTTGGTCCTAAAGAAGCAATAAATATTTCTCCATGAGGTAATGAATCCAGGTATCATGGTATGTGTCACTCTGATTATTAAAGAACTTGAATATGTTTCATTAAATAATCCTTCATTTCATAATGTTTGCTTGGAAATTATGCTCTTTAACTTGTTTATACCTGGGAAGGTGACATGATGCCCTAGTAAGTTAGTCTCCCTTTAGGATGGGTGTCCATTGATTGCGTCTATGAAAGGTCATCGTCCATTCCCTCCATACTTACCACTTTCCATATTTGTTTATACCTGGGAAGGTGACATGATGCCCTAGTAAGTTAGTCTCCCTTTAGGATGGGTGTCCATTGGTTGCGTCTATGAAAGGTCATCGTCCATTCCCTCCATACTTACCACTTTCCATATTTATTCCTCTCATTTTTCCCCTACCTTTGTTTGGGCATTTGTATTTTCCACACTAGTAAGGGTTGTACCTTGCCTTGTGGGAAGAAAGGGATAAAGGCCCAGGGGGTAAAAGTAGTTGGAAAGAGTTAAAAGCCAAAATGAAACCTTTGAGATGCTTCACCCGGGGATTTCCGAGAAACCAGTAAAAGTATTCTCAGTAGAAAAAGGAACCCATAAGATAAATAAACATTCAAGGTATTAGTTGGTGGATGGGAGGTCTCATCATGAGCCGAACTATTATGAACATGGGTATGTAATGGTATGACACTACCATATATATAGTCACCAAACAAGGGTAGTGGCTCTTAGTGGCATAGCCAAGAGAAAGGGGGCCTCATCACAAGCCAACCTTCTCATCTCTGTGAAATGCTTGTGGGTAACGTTCTCACCTCTAGTCACCAAGCAATCACGGTGTCCCTCATCTCTTCCCTTGAATCATAAAAGAAAAATATAATAATAATAATAATAATCTATTTTTAAGGTCACAACCAAGCCACACCAAATTGGTGTATGATACCCCCTTGTTTGTGGGACAAGGGACCCCCCTCCACCCAACAATTTGACTGGTAAAGTCTACAAAGGTATACATACCCTACCCCCCTATAGATTTGAACTTGTGACCTCTTAAGAGGAAACACATGTTCTTAACCATTAGGCCCACTCAGGCTATATAAAAAGCAATAAATCTAAGAATAAAATGCATTGAATGGGATAGGAAAGAATAACATCTATGACAAGGTGCAACTCTCCCTCTACAAAGGCATCCACAGGTAAGATCTAGATTTCCCTGTTATCATTGCACCCCATGCCCAAACACTTCCCCCCATGCCACCTCAGAGACAATTACATGACATAGATTGGATCTCACATGGGAAACACCCCGAACTTAAGGAGGATTAGACCAATAGAACACCTTAAGACTTTCTCCAAACCTGACTTGTTAAACTACAAAACGTCTTTGAGCATTTGTTTGGGTAAAGGGGGGTTTGATGCACATGTTTGGGTAATTTGATTATTATATGTGATTGACATTGCTATGATCCCTATGACTTATCAACCCCTCGAGGGCGTAGTTGTTATTGATGCAAGACTTTTCCCGGTGGACAGGTAGACATGGTGGAATGATTATCTCGGACCTCTATGGGGATGAAACCCCACAGATGGATGTTGTAACCCTAGGCAGGGGAAAGGAGACATCAAAGACTTGCACAAGGAAGAAATAAGGGTGTTTCCTTTGGAGACACTCTGGTAGACCTAGACCCAGGGGATATTTCTCTTCCACCTAGACGTTGACCTTTGAGATCCCATGACATCATCATTATAACCCTCAACATCATCTAGAGATAGGTTTTGCATATTGAGGGAAATTATGAGCTGGTTGGCATATGTGGGCATTATCTAGGGCCTTTGGAGGTCAAATGTTCTACATCTGGAGCCCAACGTTCCACTTTAGGGGCTCAAATTCACCCTAGAAGGGAATGACGTCACCCTTGGAGATGATTTCATGGATTAATTAATTTTATTTATGCCAAATTTGAATTTATTTGTAAATTGACAAAGTCGGCCTTTATTTGACTAGAAATTAATTAAAGGTCTCCAATTTTGTATAAATAAACATAAAGTACATTCATTTTTATCATCACAACTCCTCACACAAGAGGAGAGGTCTAAAATTTTCTCCCTAGAAGGGCTATTGGATGAAATTGTGAGGCACACTCTTGTATAAGGATGCTTTTTTGCAAGTGGATCAATCTTGGAAGCTTTTATGGTGATCTTGCATGGTATTTTGATGATTATTCTTGGTGCAAGTAGGTAAAATGTGCATTTTTTTCATTTATTGAATGCTTAATATATGGTTTTATTTTCTCATATAAGATTATGAGTTTGCGTGGTATACTTAATTCTTGAAGTAAGGAACTTAATTTGCTACTTTCTTACTTTCTATTTGCCAAGCTTTTCATTGAATTGATCTGGTAACTAGTGAAACCCTAGAGCCCTAGTTTCCTAAAACTCAAAGGTTTTGACCTAGTTATATTTGCCTAAGTTCTTATCCCATAAAAAATCCTAAGGAGAGCAAGGTTCTAGGGCCTAGAGTTGTCTACACCCTAGTATCTTGTTTTCTTGAGGAAAATGCATAGGTGGACTTAAGTTACTACTTCTTCTATGCATTCCTCTTGGAATTTTGTGCACTATCAAAATTGATTTGCAGCCTTAGAAGAAGCTATCCACTTGACTCCATAATCCCTAGAAGGCACTATTTCTAGCCTCTCTCTTATTGAAAGATTGATTAAACACTCAAACTCTCTTCCTTGAAGCATTTTCTAACTTCTACTAACCCTAAAATAGACTAATTCATTAACTAACTTGCTTATGTTGAAAATCATAGCTACAGCCATACAAATTCATGCTAAATTGCCACATTCACCTACATAACTCACACTTAGCTCATCAGTAAATCACGTGTGACAATTGTCAATCAATCTACTAGATAAATGTTGAGTTTGCATGGTGTTTTCTTGCAATTTTGAGCACTAGAATTTGTTGTTGTTACAAAAGATTGCTACAGCCATCTAACTGCAGTAAATTCTCTACAAGAGTGATATTAAATGCTAGCTAAACATTGCCAACTTTTCTTGTGACAATTTATTATCAATTTGCCTAATCAAAGTTACTTTTTCTTTTCTTTTTCAAGCAATTTTTAAGGAATAATTCTTGTGGATATTACAAAATACTCATTGTTGTTATAAATTGTTGCATTGCTGCAACTTTACCTTAGCTAGCCCATTTTTTGAAGGTTCATGGTCTTAATAAGCACTAACATCATATTTTGTACTTGAAAGATGCCATATTTTCTTTGTTGTCTTGTTTTGGGCAGGTACACTCCATTTTTATCGTTGCTTCATGCCTTAAATACCTAAATAACCTTTTGACTTGAGTGACCAGTGAGAGGGGGGTTTTCTTGCATCCTTTCCTTAGTCTTATCATCCCTTTACCTCAATGGGGGCGTCTCCCCTAGGGTAACTTTGATATACTCCTAAATAGAAAGGGGTTTTCTATTAAGGTGACAATGATAGGTCACCCCCTATTATGTCAATCTTGCATTCACTTTCCTTGGGCTTTAGGAAAGTACAAATTGTACGATAACATGAGGAACAAGCCTAGCTTGGGCTTCAATGGGGCTTGAATCCCACAAGGTGGATTCCAAAGGCCCACATGTCATATCATGATGACTTTCCTTTGGAGGCCTATAAGACACCTTGGAAGACATGACCTAGCCCTCACAAGCCAAATGACTTACCTAGGAGGGGAAAAATGTCACTTCTTGAGGCTTGACATCACCTAGGGCTAGGATTTGTTGTGATGGAGATATTTCTCTTGAAACATGGCATGTTTTGAAGGAAGGATGCTTTGAAATCATGAAGAAGGGGATTGGATGAATGACAAGTGGCCTTTGGAGGCCTAGGCATGCTTCCCCGACTCCAACGACTTGCTCCAAGTGCCAAAACGTCTCCCTAAAGGGGTGATGTCATCCTATTTTTAGGGTTTCTAATGTGCAAAAGTGAAAATTAAATATTATTTTTTGTGTAAAGGGGTAAGATAAGGGTTGTTGACCCCTTATCTTATGTTTTACCCTAATTAAGTGGAAAAACTATGTTTTAGGCTTTTTATATAAATAAAGATCATGTGAATCTCTTTTCATAACATAACTCTCCCATTGTGAGAAGTACTTGGATGAAATTTATGCCCTCCTTGGGCAACCTTCTCTCTCTTGTGCTTTTGTCTTGGTTTCTTTATGCTATTGGTGGAAGAAGTAGGGTGCTACCTCTCTTGGAGTCTTTCTTTGGCATTTGTGGTGGATTTATCTTGGTAAGGAGAGGTTTATCTTATCATTTCATGAACTAGGTAAGGATTTATCTTGTTGATGCTTCATTTCCTAGTCACAAGTTTGATTTTATCAATTTCTTGGGGAGTATAAGGATTTACAACCCCACCATTTATCTATCATTTTGTTTAGAAGTTATTTTTTTCACAAGGTTTTACTAGGAGAAGTAAGAGGGATTACACCCTCCCAATATCTCCTAGATTTTCATTTTCTTTTCTTGGGGAGTAAGAGGGTTTACAAACCCAAGGATATATAATTTTTTATCTCTTTATTTACTTTACCCCACAACCCAATAGCTAAAGGCACTAGTATAATTTCATTGGAGAAATAAAATATTGAATTGGTTAACGTGAATTTTCGTGATTTGAAGGTTGTCTAAGTTGGAATCAATTCTTTGTTATATATGCTTGGGTGAGCCACTAGGGCATCATATTTATCTAAGTATTTTTTTCTGATGTTATAAAAATTCATCTACAACCATTAGGGCTGCAAAAACCCTAACACTTTTTCTTTTATAACTCTTAATTCAACAACTAAATTTTTCCTAAAGTTTGCTCACATAACCTACTGTGCCTAGCGCAAGTTTTGGTAGATTTTGGGGAAGTTTTAGTGGTTGATTTTCTTGTTGTAATAACTTGTTTGTTACAACCAATAAAAATGAATAATATCTCTGCAATACTAGTTTGTAACAACCTTATTTTGTTGCTAAATTCTAATGCTATCTTACTTGAGTTGATCTAGTTGTTTTCTAGTTTATCTCTTTCTCTTTCAACTAGAATTTTAAAAACGTGTTTGCATCATTAATTATCATTTTATTTGCTAATATATACTGCTACTAACTTATGCAAATAGGGAAAAAAAAACTTGTTGGTTTTTCATATATTTGGGCTTGTATCTTCGTTTTCCTTGTGTCTCGGCAAGGTACAATCAACATCGACAAGGTATACTACTTATTGGAAACCTTGGATACCATCAAGAACTTATTCAATCCCTTCTCCACACATAACAATTTGATCTATAGGGGAATCCATTCATACATCACATTTTCCATCACATTTCCCTCTAGGGTCACCGAGATTCTTCCCTTGAGGTGATTCTATCATCTTTAAAGTGATAAGAATACCTACCTAAGTTGAAAATGGGTAGGTGTTCACTAAGTTGTCTCCATTTGGTTGTTGGGTCAGGATTTTCCCAACCTACAAATTGTATGATAACATTTTGGCACCGTTGTCAAGGAGTATTTTGGATCCTCTTTCAAACCCTAATGACACTTTGGAAAGCTATCCCAAATCCTTTTTCCCTAGCTTGACTGGAGACTCCACCTGAGGGAAGTTCCCTTTCCCCTTTTCTTTGATGAAATTTCTAGGTTCATCTGGCGACTCCACAACCCAAGAACTCACCTTTCCCTGATTACCCTTTCCATCCTTTGATGAACCTTGATCTCATCTGGAAACTCCATTGAGGTATTACTCTGAGTAATGGAACCATGGTATCACGGGACTTACCATGGGAGTTACATAAGGTGTATCCTTCTCTTGATGTTTAGAATATCCACGAATATCCAAATCATTTCTCTATAGAGTGGAGAGAAAATTTCCCTAAATTTGATGGTGACCCAGCTCTAGCAGTTACCCATGTCCTGAATTATATGAAGTATTTTTCGAGGTTAAATGTGCTACATGAAGACGTGCTGATGAATTTTTTTGTATATTCACTCGAATCAAGTCAAAGGAATCAACTTGCACACCCATGTAATCCAAAGAGTATCCCATATTCTACAAATCTAATTGAAGAATTCCTCAGGCACTATCAACCAGCTACCCATAATCTACAAGATACTTTCCAAGAGCTCAAAGATGCTCTTTGCAGAGAACGTTTTCCTATAGAGGAGTATCGCGATGAAGTTTCTCACGTTGAATATCCAAACAAGGCATTTTATGAAGATAAAGTGCTTATATCTTCCCTTTCATTTGATGTAGACATCCATGCCTCTGCTTCTCTTTCACATCAAGAAAAAAAATAATGAGTTGTGACACTTTTGAATATCTTAATAATACTTTATTCCATAACTTTATAAGTGAATAAGTATTAGAGGATCCCTTGGATGTGACAAACCCTTTTGTAAAAGGGAAAATAAAGTGTTATGTATTGAGGATCAAGCCTCTTGTGATGAAGAGGCGATGGAGGAGCATGTCCATAAAGAGAGAATAATTTTGATGGGGTGCAACATGTTGAGAAGCCTCATGAGACATCATTATATTTTCTCTCACTTAGTCAAGTTGAGGTTGTCCATCCTCACTCTAATCTTGTACACAAAGTTGAAGAAGTAAATAGTCTCAATGATGAAGAATTTGAAGATTCGGTTGAAGCCTCCCTAAACTTTGTTCTTCCTACACATGAAGACAAAGAGATGGTTATTTCCATTCATACTAATGGTTTTATGAAAGAACCCTTGTATTTTGTTGGTGATCATATGGACATGTTCATACAAACTGGGATATGTAGATGGGATGTTGGTTGCGTCCTTTTTTATGGAGACCCAATTTAAGGGTAGATCTCAGGTATAGGGGGTTGAGGTGTCATCTCTAGAGGACTGGTCTTCATGCGTGTATGATTCAGATGTTTGGAATCCTGATGATGATATGAATACAATTTTTTTTCGTCCATTCGATGATGACCTGACACACCATTTTCAGGATGCAGACTTGTTCTGTAAGGAATCCCAACCACTTTCGTGCTCAAATTAATATGAACATCAAGATGTGGTGATTCCAGAGAAACTATAGTCTCAATTTAAAAATAAAAATGATTTTCATCTTGAGGATATTTACGAGGACTCGCAGATGAAGAGGAAACATTTTTCTTTCTTTGGACATGAGGTTGTCCCTTGCCTCTTATCTTCTTCTCCGAGAAGCAATGCATTTTTCTTTCAATCTCTCATCTCCTCTCAGTCTTCAACAATCAACGGGTCTTTGCACACAAATGAATATGAAACATCACCTATATACAATAGTCCTCTTCAGAGATGGGTTGATTGTGCTTGTGGATATCACTTCAGAAAGGATTCTATGGATGATCAGAATTGTGGATATTCTTTCCAGCAGAATTTCCTCCCTCCCACCCATCTCCATGAGTTTCATTTTATGATTGATTATATATCTATTTATGCTCATGATCATTTTGTGTTGGACTTATCTTTGTTGTTTCACATGATTAAACATAGGGGGAGATACTTTGATGAGATGATCAACTGGTTGCATTGGTTGTATGAATTCACCTAACATTATCTATCGCCTGATCTTTAGGGCCCCCAGGTAAGTAGGTAGGTCATCTTTATTTCCTTTCATTTTCATATTGATTTCTCATGTTAGTTTAGATTCATTTCATACTTCATTTTTCTCTACTTGCATCTTGATTTCATGTTTAGTTTAGAAATTTTTGAAAAAGTGATAAAATTATATTTGCTATATTAGTTTCATTTTTGGTTTTGATGTATATGGATGAAGGGTGATAGAACCACCCTAGATTTTACAGTTTTTTTTTTTTATTATTGTTTCAGTATAGGCACAAGTCTATCAGGAGATGTTGCGATTCTCATGCACTCTACAACAAGCACATGTCTCCAAGTAAAAGCTAGATTTTATTGTTGATACTGAGAAGGGGGTGAATCAGTATCAAGTACAATTTAAAACCTTTTTTCAACT
>SNQJ01S0223979.1:1097-14908 GCA_010110895.2 Picea sitchensis | reverse complement strand
AAAAAAGAGAAAAAGAAAAAAAAAAGAAAAATAAAAAGGGAGTTTAGTTTTGAAAACCCAGGTAACTGGCACAATATAAACTCGAATTCTGATTGGAAAACCAAGTAACATTGGCCAATCAAAATTCTTTAAATACTAATAAATTTTCATCATCAATTTCTAGTTTTATTTGTTCAGCTTCAAAAGTTTTTTTCTGACTTGAGGACAAGACAATGAATAAGGCTGAGGGGGATAAGGTATATCTGGAAACCCTTCAACCCTTTTACAGAAAACAACAGAGGGACCTGGAAGTATCCATTTACAGCAGAGGGACCTGATGAAGATATCCATTTCAAGTTCAGCAGAGGGACCTGATAAAGACATTCATTTCAAAAAGAGTAGAGGGACCTGATGAAGACAGTCATTTCAATCAGTAGAGAGACCTGAAAATATCAATTTTTCAATCAGCAAGGGACCTGAGAAGATATCAACTTCAAATCAACAAAAGGACCTGAGAAACTAGCAAAGTAAATACAAGAGGAATCTGAGGACTTACACCAGCATCCCATCCAGCTTCAGTCAACAAAACACAAGGAGCAAACAAGTTAGTATATTTTCCTTTTTAATGCTTTAATTTTGAGAATTCTTCCTAAGCTAGGAATGATAAATGCCCTATCCTTCCTTTTCCCCTACATTATCCTTTCATCACTCCATTTTTCATCCTCAAAAGCATTTAAAATGGTACTCAGCAGAACCACTTTTGGTTTCCAAAGGAGTTATAAGGAGGGATTGGTTTTTAAATACCAAAACACAGTGTTTATTTTGAAGCTGTCTAAGCTCTGTTACATACACAGACTAAGGTATCGTTGCATAAATCAAAATGGTTTGCATACATTTAAAAGGGGTTATAAGAAGATGTTCATGTTTGATGAAGGAATTGAAAACTCAGGAGTTATATGACAAATGAGCATTTTTAAAAACCACATCTCATAATAATTGCAAAGGGGAGAAGAGTACAAGGTACGATCAGAGTAGCACCTTCAGCTGTGATTGATGTTCAAATCATTTTCAAAAATAAAAAAAACCTTGTTGAAATCTCCACCAACGTTTTCCCTCTTCATAAAAATAAAACGACTCAATTCATTTTTCATATTTGTTGAGCCTCACCAAACATGCACGTTGTGTCTCATCTTGCACGTCCCGAGATTTGAATTGTCGACGCACCTCTGCATACACTACCACCATTTTGAATTACACACCCCGTTTCTCTCCCTACACATTCCAAATCCCTACATTCTAGTTCGTTGCTCTCCCTACGCATTCCAAATCCCTACATTCTAGTTCATCGCTCCTCCCACGCATCTGAAATCCCTACACTCTAGCACATTGACCCGTCCCTGCTCTGAAATTCTCTGATAGAAAATGAATTGTATGTTGACAATCATACTGTCAACATACAAGATTTCATTTTGTGGAAGAAAACGCGGGGGAATTGAAGAGGTACGTGGTGAAGCAAGGGAAAAAAACGTATCAAAAAAGGAGTCGACCTCTGAAGGTAAGCCCGAACTCAGAATTTAGACAGCCAAGTATAAATTCAACGTTCTGGATACAATTGTAAACGTGATAGTCCATGTTTAGCAGAGCCCGAATTTAAAGAAGAAAAATTGAGTCAGAGTTCGACAGAGGAGCCCGAGAATTTTTCAAATTTTCCAGGTATGCCTGTGAAAATTTTTTCATGAACAGAGAATAAGCTTAGGAATAAAAAAAAAATAAGAGATTTCTTTTTCTTATTTGAACAGAAACTCTTCTTGAAGACCATACACAGAAAATAAAATTCACACAAAGTCTAGAAGTTTGAGAAAAATTGCAGAGTTGAAGTTTTTTTTTTAAACAGTGGGAATATTTGAGGTCTTGTTTTTGGAAATTTTTGAAGTATGGTATCAAGATATGAACCTGGGAGGCTTGTAGCATCATAAATACACAGAGATTGCATGCAAATTCTGGAACAGAAACAGTGGTTAAGTTTTTTTGAAAAATTTGATGGATTTTGTGAAGGAATTGCCTTAGAATTTGCTCACTCATTTGATGGAGAGAGAGCTATTGTTGGGAACCTTACCATCAGAATCAATGAATATAGCCTTGCATTTTTCACTGGACTACCACAGATAGGAGAGAGATATTTTAAAACCAAACATTTCAAAGATAAATCATGGGTACCTTTTATTTCAAGGTCAAGGGTAGCAACAGTAAACTGGAAGAAAGGAATCCCAAGGAGTTGGTTGGTCCATCCCTGGGATGAGTTGGCATACCTTATAGAAAAATTCATAACTTGTGAGGGTAGGTTTAGCATCATTTATTTATATCATATTAAACTACTACAACATTTGAGAGGTGACTGTGAGATCAATATGCCTTACTTTCTCTTACAAAGCTTTCCAAAATGGCCAAGACTGTCCAGAAGCAGGGAAGGAACACAGAGAGGAGTTTGTATCACTGTGGTCTTATCAAAATGATCATTAAAGATGAAATTCAGAAGAAAAATGTGATTTGGCAACAATTTACCATTGCAAATGGTTTTGAAACCATAAAAGAGGAAGAAGGAGAGGAGCAAATTCTGGTAGTGACTGATGATGAAGGAGAGGTACAACACCCCAAGGCAACAAGCCCAAAACCGCCTACGGGGAGGAGAAAAACAAGAAGTATGGTATTAAAATAAAAGGAACTTGAGGAAAAAGACAAAATTTTTACCACTTATGAAAGGAGGACAAGAAAACGGCCACAAGTTGAAAAAGGCCAAATACAAGAGAAAGATGATGAAGCACAACAGGCACAATATGAACATATTCAGACTCTTGAAGCACAATCATTTGGAAATTATGGCTTTGAGGAACAGGAAACTACTACCTATGAACATATGAGAGTGGATATGGAACAACTAATTAGAGACATGAAGGAAGAACCTCAAATGGAAGAGGTGGTTGGTACATCCACATCTGAACTTGACAGGAAGAACAAGAAAATAAGAAAGATGAAGAGAAAAATCAAAGAAATTGAAGTCTTAGAAAGATACATCAAAACAGAAAATGAAATGTTGAGAACTCAAAGCCACAAAACACAAGAGGAAAATGACACCTTGAAGAAGAAAAAAGCTTCAAAAGCGGAGAATAAGTTAATTTCCAAACAAACTTATAAGTGGTTCCAACAGAAAAAGGCTTATAAAAAGAAGTATCAAAAGATGAAAGCAATTCATACATCTCAGGCAAATGTGGAAACTTTTATTTAGACAGCGAGAGTGTAGCGGAAGATGTTGACGATTAGAGGACGTGCATGAGGACGTGCAAGGACTTCCTCTTGGGGGATGTTGAGTCCATTTTTTGTGCTTCCATTTTGCTCTATAAAACCATGCTTTACCTCTTTATCTGTGTGTGTCCATTTTGCATCATTTCTTTTGGCTGTGAAACAACTAATACGGGGTAGGTGTCATTCTCTGAAAAGCTTGAGAATTGATTTTTTCTAAATTTTAGCATTAAAATTGAAAATTTATCGAAAATTACAGGATTTGACTAAATCCATAAAACTCGTGGTTTGTAACAACACTTGCAGGACACCTGGGTGAAATATTAGACTTGGGTCATGTTCCCTAATGTACAAGGATGGAGAATGAGCTATCATATTCAAAATATGAGCCTTCCAGATGTCCAGTCAAAGCTGCTCAAACAGGGCCACTTCAACAGAAAAATACCCTGTAAATCTTGGGCGATTTTACTGGATTTAGGTAGGTTTTTGGCCATATATTGTGGATATAAAGGAGGCATTTGACCCTCCTAGGATAGTGTGGATCTAATTATGATATTTAGGAGACATTTAGCATTTTTGGTTTTAAGATTCTTGTATAAATACTCTTAAGCTTAAACTAGTAAGACAATCTTGATAGGAATGAAGAAACTTGAGAATTGCACTCTTGAAGATCAGATCAGTGTTTTTGTTCATTTGAATGATCATGGTGATTTGAATGCTCCGGGTTCACTTAGTTGAGTCAACTCAAGTGTACCGGGGAAGCATTGGAGGGCCCCATTGCCAACTAGTACACCTTTCCTTTTTGTTATTTTTCAAGAAGTACATGTTTTAGATGGGATCTTGCTTGTTGTAGATGAGTTTTATCTGGCGTGGGTAAATGAATTTCATACTTCAGTTACATGCTTAATGTTTTCAAGCCTTACTCATATTGTGAATGATTTCTTGAATGAGAATTCAGTGTGTTTGTGTTTAAGCATTAAGATAGTTTTGAATAACTTTTGAGGTGTTTGTGCTTCAATTACTTTGATTTGATTTGATGATAGTTGTTGTGGAATGGAATGAAAAGAAGACAATTTATCTGTGAATAAAGAGTTTGTTGCTCTAACTTATTTGTTACGGTCTTAAAACTTTCTCTTAGATAACTACTTTGTTTTACTTTTTAGAAAAACAAAGTGCGATTCTTGTTATGAGATCTATGAGATGACTTCTGAATAGAAGCTAAGCATCTCTTTCATATTCAGCCATAGAATAGGTTTTGGTTTATCACCATTTGGATAAAAACTATCTCTAAATCCATATACTTGGACGTGCCTCTAAGTCTTACAAACATAGGATTGACAATCATTTTACACTCTAATTTACTTGGGTAGATTGGAGCTCAACACATATCACAACAGCCATACCAAGAATGCCTCAACATTCACTTAAAAAAATATGCAAGGTGGGTAGATTGGAGCTCAACACATATCACAACAGCCATACCAAGAATGCCTCAACCATTCACCAAAAAATAAGCAAGAGTATCCATCAAGACAACCATGTAACCATACCATATTTTCTATGGCAGATTTGAGCCCATAGAGTGTAGATCTGGAACTTTCTTCAGCCTTCAAGAACCTGAGCATCAATCCACATCCAAGTCTTCATGACTTCTTCACTATGTGTGCTTTGTCCTCCTTTAGCCTGCATATGTACGCGCTCTATCTCACTGCAGCCCACATATGTATGCTCTTTGTCCCACTACTGCTCACGTACTCCTTCAAAAACTAGGGTTTCTGAACTTCCGAAACTTTCGCCATCAAGATCTCAAACATACATAAACTTTGATGCATCCATGAGATCCTCCAGACTCTCTCTCTCTCTCAAAAATAGATCTTCAATACATGCTCAAGAGATTCATTTCACACGAGACCCTTGCCTCTTATTTGTACTCTCTAAGTAGCTTCCTTAGAAGCATCTTCTAGGTCACTTGGACCACATAGCCACTTTGTCCACATAGTCACTTATGTTCAACTTTGCCCAATTTTCCACTTGTTAATGTATCCAATAGCCACTTGACCACTTAACCCTCTTTCCTCATTTTAGGGTTAACTTTCTCATAACTACTTTCCATAATTAGAAAGTTCTCCATTTATTTGATTATTTAAATAATCCTCCTTGACTTTGTCACTTTACTTTAATATTTAAATAACCACTTCACTTTATTTAAATAATATCTTCTTTGTAATAATTTTGACTTCTTTGACCTTTTGGGGCTTCAAGCCATCATATGAGGGTCCTCCAACTTTGGAAGGCCATAACTCTCAAACCGTGAGGAGTTATGTGACATACCACATACCACCATAAATGGCATGAAAAACACTATTCAACTAGGATAGTTTCATTGACAATTTCGCCGATCTTCATCTCATTATTCCACAATTAAGAATGGGTTCTCTAACCATACTTCAAGGATAACTCAACCTCAAAGCGTCTTCCTGTGAGGGCTTTCAAAACAAGGGGACCACTTTGTAGTTCATCCATTTGTACTCCTTATCAACCATGATAATACAATAATGAATCATCTTTACATCAATCCAATAATGCATCATATACCAATGAAACCACGTCGATCCATCTTCATCTATGCATCATATATCAATGACAACTCATTGATCCATATTTATCTATGAATCATATATCAATGACAACTCATTGATCCATCTTGCATCCATGCATGACATCATATGACTATGATTCCACTTGACATCAATCCATTCACATCAAGGACAATACATACGTCATCAATATACTATGACAAGACATTGTTCATTTGACATCAATCAACATCAATCATTTGACATCAAACTTTTGACCTTTGACATCAATCAATCATCATTTGGCATTAATCAATTCCTTGACATCAATCAATCAATCATCCTTTGGCATCAATGACAACATGATTCAACAATCCCCCCCTTTGGCATTGATGGCAATACCAACATTGATTTCAACACTAATCATTGATGGAAACATGTAGACTAGGCATTTCTCTACATCAATAGTCATCTTAATCACATCAATGTGACTATCTCTCCCCCTTTGACATCAATGGAAAAGGGTATTTTTCTCCTTGGGTATGCTCTCCTTGTCTGAATGCCTTTGATCTTCCTATGAATAATATCTCCCCTTTGAACAAGGGATATTACTTTGATGTAATGCTGAAGATATATCACTCATGCTCCCCCTGTGACCAATGCTCCCCCTGGAACTATGCCTCTTTTCTCTTTCTCCAAGTATAGGGATATTTTACCAAGTATGCATCTGATAAATATCTCCTCCTAGAATCATGGGAAGAATAATGACCCCCCCTATGGGTATGTCTCCCCCTATCTTCTCTGCAATATGAACAATATGCTACCACTGCAATATGCTTTTGTTGCAAGTGTTATTGCTCAACCGAATCATATATCAACTGTTGCTACTACTCAACCGAATCATAGATCAATCGCTCTTTCTATGACGATCCTTGGACCTATCCATGCATCAAACCCGTGCCATACCATACATCATGAAGAAAAAGATATGTCAAAAATGAAATAGATAATCATGAACAAACATCAACTAAGTACATCATGTACCAAATTGTGTGCCCACCTTGCACAACATCCATGTACATCAATACCATTGAATATGCCATAATATATGATCAATGGAGTGTATCAACCATATGCCTCTACCAACATGCCAACTATGTGCCACAAACAAGTGTCATATCACTCATGATATGCCTCCAATATGAACCAAGTGCCACAATCATGTATCTCAATCAATCAAGTGTCTTAGCTATATCATCCCATATGTCATGTACCAAAGTATATGCTAAACAAGTAATATAAATGGTGTATTGTTAGCCAAGTACTTCCATCCACATGCAAATACCATCTATGAGTGCATCAACATTTCACTAATCATGTATCACCACTTGTACTAAGAAAGTACATCAACCATATACCAATACCACAACAAGATGAACCACAATCAAGATATGTTCTCATACATGTATGCCAAATCTACCATAAAACATGTGCCAATCAAACTGCTAGTAGGTTCCTCTACCAATGTACTAGAAGTGTATCAATCATGCATCAACTATAGATCAAACTATGACCCATTAATGATGTATAACATGACTACCTCATCAACTCACCAACTACATGTCCCAATATGTAGCCCATCCATATGCCAAATGTATGCACCGAGATATCCAACAAATATGCTTCCAATAATACATCATAAGATATAAAAATGAAACTCAAATATGTACTAGCCATGTACCCCAACAGACCAGCCTCAACTTCCATTCACTACAACAAATATTAAGCATTCAATATGTACTAGATGTGTGCCTCAATAGATCAATGACATCTCTAGCTAGTATCGTCATTATGTATCTTATAACCAAAGTGTCATAACTTCACTGTCACAACAAACATTGTTCTTCAATAGAAAATCCCAATGTACTAGAAGTGTATCAATCATGCATCAACTATAGATCAAACTATGACCCATTAATGATGTATAACATGACTACCTCATCAACTCACCAACTACATGTCCCAATATGTAGCCCATCCATATGCCAAATGTATGCACCGAGATATCCAACAAATATGCTTCCAATAATACATCATAAGATATAAAAATGAAACTCAAATATGTACCATCCATGTACCCCAACAGACCAGCCTCAACTTCCATTCACTACAACAAATATTAAGCATTCAATATGTACTAGATGTGTGCCTCAATAGATCAATGACATCTCTAGCTAGTATCATCATTATGTATCTTATAACCAAAGTGTCATAACTTCACTGTCACAACCAACATTGTTCTTCAATAGAAAATCCCTCAATCCATACTCAAGGGTTAGTACCATGCATCCAAGATAGTCTTTTAACACTCTACCATATGTCATCATCACACATACATCAATTATGTATTCCAACATGTAATATTGAAACCTGCAACAAACCATGTCAGACCCTGCAACAAACAATGTCAGATCCTGCAACATAAGTTATACCATCACATCCATCTGCAACCCATGTGCATATCCCTTTTCCCAAGGATTTTACCACATATAGGCGACCTACTGCACAGATAGCTCGCATATGTACGCAAACTATTCATAGGTCAGCCTGTGTATGTACGTGACTATTACCACTGTAACCCGCATATGCTTTTGAAGATGACACACTTAAGCTTCCCTTAAGGCTTCCATTCTTCTCTAGTTGCTCAGTCTTCTTCACCCACTTTCGAAGGTGTCCCTTCTTCTCAGAAGTTGAGCTCTGATCTTCCATCTTTTCAAAAATGTCTTCCTTCCTAACTTCATGCCTTCTTCTAGTCATGCTATATGATTTCCTCATCATGGACTTTCTTCTTGTGTTCCAGCAATCCTGGGATTTGTGACCAAATCCACTACAACTGTAGCATCTCGTGATGTGACAGTGAACAACAATGTGTCCTACTTGATTACATATCCAACACCTTATGGTGTTATGAAATATTCCATTGTCTCTCCTTGCATAAAATCTTCATTCCAAAGATTTGTGACCATATTCATTACATGAGTAACATTGACCATGAAAAACATTTTCATACCTTTTCTTTGGTGTCCATCTTGAAGGTGTCTCTCTTCTTTGAGGTGTAAAGATGGCTTCTTGATGTATTTCTTGCTTTGTTCTTTTGAAACTTTCCTTGCCTTGTGTATATGGTTGACTTGCAATATTATTTGCATTCTTTGAGAGTGAGGGACTTACCTCATGCTTCTTTGAGGTGCTAGCTTCAACATCTGTAGCTTCCTTCTTGTATCCAAGGCCTAATTTATCATTTGGTGATATTTGACTATCCAATATTTCATTCAAGATGGTTGAGCTATTCAAGAATTTGTTTGACTTCTCTACTTTCTTTCTAAGATCAACAACTTTAGCTTCCAACTTATGACATGACTCTTCCTTTTCATTTATTTGATTCCTCAATAGTTCCTCTACCCTTTTGGCTTCTTCAATTTGGGTCTTGAGATGGAAAATAATTTCAAAACTTTAGCTAAACTCATCATCTACCATCTTATTTTCTTCTATTTCATTCTTTAGTCTTTTGATCTCTTCTTCCTTTTCTTCTAATTGAGTATTTTTTCTTTCTTCTTGTTCCTTGAGCATTTCCTTCAATTTCAAGATATGCCTTTGATTCTTTTTAAGAAAATTTTTGGTGTTGTCAGAAAGATAGCTATAATCTATATAGTAATGGTCAGATTTGTATTCATATAGACCCCACTCAACCTTCTTTTTAATCTCTGATAGTTCTTCTTCTACTTCTTCCATGGGATAACTATCATTTGATTCTATACAAACTGTCTCTAGATTTTATTCTTCACTTGTAGAGAAATATTCAACATCATCACATTTTGAAATATTGCGATCGGGGGTTTTTGGAGATTCTTTACCTTCATTGACATTGATGGAATTGTCTTCAAGGTATTTATTTTTTCCAACATCATCACATTTAGAATCATTGCAAATAAAGGATTATGGATATTCTTTACCTTCATTGTTCTTGATGGAGTTGTCTTCAAGATCTTCCTCCTTGCTTTGGTATGTCTCCTCTAGCTTTAGCCATAGATCCTTGGTGGTAGTGGATTGTCCCATGCTCTCTTTGATATAACTTGAGAGTCCACTAAGAATGGTCTTGAGAGCCAATGCATCATTCTTCTTTTCCTGCGTTTGAACTGCAAACTTTGACTTGTTCTTTAAAGGAAATGATATACCAATAGTCTCCTTCCAAATACCCGCTCCTATTTCCTTCAAGTGCACTTTCATTTCTATTCTTCATGTAGAATAATTTTCCTCATCAAGGATTGGAACTTCATCATCCATTTGTGTGTCTATGGATCTCCTCCAATCTTGTTAAGGCTTATAGTGAAGGCCCACTCTGAAACCAATTGTTGGACACACTGAGACGAGGGGGGGGGGTGAACAATGTAGGGCTCTTTTTCAAAACATCCCCTTCACAAAACTCCTTAGTTAGAAATCACCATTTATTAATTACTTATTGTTGTCATTTATAACCATTTAAATGTGAACATGCATCAACAACATATATCAAACACATATAACATCAATAAGTCATCACCACAAGGAACACAAAGAACACAAGATGTATGTTCAATTTTCTTTTTATTACGGACTACAATCCTTGGGTTATTAGAAACAACTGAATAGAGTACAACTCTGCAAGAACACCAGCTCTACAATGCAAGACTTAGCTTACACAACTCAACATCAAATGAGAATAGGCATTAATCCTCAACAGATACCAATCTGTCAACAGGTACATGACCTGTCAATAGTGCAACATGCCTATGTATGTGCCCTAATAGTAGTTTAGCTCACATATGTACGCGGCCAGTCTGTACTACAACCTGTGTATCACTTCTGAGTTTATTAGGGTTTTCTCTTCAAGATGAACTTAGATCCTCTGCATCCTTCAATCACATCCACTTCTGTCTCTCATTGTCCAATCTAAACCATAACCAAATCACAACACATCCAAGTTCTCCAACAACTTACTCATGCTACTCAACCATACGATATCAATGCTACTTAATCATGTATGATCAATCAATATAATATGGAAATCATATCAGTACTGAATCATAAGAGTGTTTCTCACTCTATAAATCAACCAACACAACCATACCAAGAATGCCTCAAGAATTCACCGAACAATATGCAAGAGTATCCATCAAGACAACCATGTTGTTAAAATAATGTAACTGCAAAGTGTATTATTATTATTATTGTTTGATATATTATTCATTGGATCAATCCCCATTGTGGATTGATCATGTCGGCTATTGTATAAGGACCAAATCCCCTTTTGTGGATTGTTCATAATGTAATTGTAAAAGGAAAAAGAAGAAGTCCGCCCCAAAATATATCAAGAGGCCCCGAAATATAATAAAGGTGGTTGTAACCACCCAATTGGAGAAGTCGACCCTGCCAGTGAAGAGACACTTCACATGTGCCAGTCTTGTATAAATAAGGAGGCTAGCGCCTCACTTAGACACACAACTCACTTACTCATTTTGAGAGACAAGTTTCAGAAATGCAGTTGAAGAAGAAGGAGAGAGAGTGGCACATCTTTGGGAGAGGATCTTATGTATTAGCTTAAGTTATCTCTTGGCATTGTATTGGCTATCTATAATAAGGAAGTTTTGTTGGGTGTTCTTCCCCTAGAGGGTTTCCTAGGATAAATGCTATGTCTCTTGTGATTGTGTATTTCTTAGTGATCTTGTGTCATGCTATTGTTATCTATTGAAATGAAAAGAACTATAATAATGGCTTAAACATTAAAATGGTATCAGAGCCAAGCTGAAGAGAGAATCTTTCACAAGAGTGAAAAACGTCACTGTTTCCATACATGCAAATTAGGGCTTTTGATGGTGAATCTTTTCAATCCTAAAACCATCTAGAAAAGTGCCCCCTCCCCCAAGGATTACATTGGCACTCTCAGCGCACATTTTGAGTGGTTGAATCTCCCAAAAAGTGAAACCCTAGTTTCACAAAGTACCAGAAGTACCAGAAAACCAGTGTACCAGAAGTACTAGAAGTACTAGAGTACCAGAGGTACCAGAAAACCAGAAGCACCAGTCCAGAAATCCACAGATCAAGTTCGGAGGAGAAAAAATTGGATTTTCTCAGATCCAAACACACCAGGCTACTCGTCTCAACCAAGCACACCTCCTGGTAAGTTCAGATTTTGATTTTGAGCACTTTCATTTTTCAGTCATTTTCCTAGCTCCAGGTAAAAGATGTCTGCAAGCGTTAAACTTGTTGACAAGCTAGAAGGAGTGGAAAAATTCTGTTCCTGGAAGTATAGGATTGGCCTCATTCTTGAAGAGAATGACTTAGGAAGATTCCTCAAAGAAGAAGTGTTGGAACCCGCCGATGCTGTAGAAAAGGCAAAGCATCAAAAGGACACAATCAGGGCCAAAAGAATCATTGCAGATTCAATCAACGACCACCTGATTCCTTATGTGTCATCTAAGAAGAATCTGAAAGAAATGTTTGATGCCTTGACCAGAATGTATGAAGGAAATAACATAAACCAAAATATGAATCTAAGAACTCAACTGAAGAATACAAGGATGCAGAAAGGAGAAACTATTCATGAATATTTCTCCAGAATATCTCAATTCAAAGAACAAATAGAAGTAATCGGAGATACTATAGACGAAGATGAACTCATGATGACAACCCTAAATGGTCTCACAAGACCTTGGGATGCATTCATCCAAACAATTTTTGCTAGAACAAAGAAACTATTGTTTGATGGTCTATGGGAAGAGTGCATCCAAGAAGAAACAAGAGTAGTGAATCGTGAAGCGTTACTAGCAAGAGTGATGATCAAGCCCTAGCTACTCACACCAAAGGAGGAAGGAAGAAACCCTACTTCCAAAAGGAGACTCATAAAGAGCCTCAACAGTGAAACAAATTCAATCATAAAGAATCTCATCCAAGGGGATTTCAGAAGAAAGGACAACGAAAGGAAAGAGACTAATCATCTGTACAATGCTATCATTGTGACAAGATGGGACATATTGTGAAGTTTTGTCTAGCAAGACGATAAGAATATAAGAGAAAACATAAGAGGCACCATGCCCATGTAGAAAAAGATGAAGAGCCACCCATAAAGATGATAAGAGAGCATATCAAAGACCATGTCTTAATCTCGACCCTCTCAGGATCTGTAACACCTGGAGAGGACACCTGGCTCATTGATAGTGGTGCATCCAAGCACATGATGGGACAAAGAAACATTCTCTCTTGTATCTCAGAAAAGAAGTTTTCTCAGAAAGTGAAACTTGGATATGATTACCAATATCCCATCAAGGGAGTGGGAGAATCAAACCACAAACTGAATTCAAGGAATTCACTAAAAATGAAGGACGTACTATATGTACCAGGTTTGACAAAGAACCTACTCTCCATTTCATCTTTAGAAAATAAAGTCTTCAAAGTTTCCATTATAGATGGAGACGTTCTTATGTGGGCTAAAGGAGAAACCTTAAACGAAGAAATCATCATTGGAAGTGAAGAAAATGGCTTGCATAAGCTAAAGGGTCACTTAGAGGCTGCCATGACCCAAGCCATTGAAAACTCATGTGAACTTTGGCATAGAAGATTAGCTCACATCAACTACAAGGCGCTACCATACATATGCAAAGCGGTCACATGTTTACCAGAACTCAAAGGTGACCATGAAGGCGTATGCAATGGATGTGCACAAGGGAAGAACATCAAGAACCCTTTTTCGAAGAGAGACAACAAAGAAGAAGGAGTCCTAGAACTCATTCATTCATATGTATGTGGCCCAATGCCATCATCCTCCATTAGTGGGTATGTATATTATGTATCATTTATTGATGATTATTCTCGTAAGACCTGGATATATTTTTTGAAATCTAAAGATGAAGTGTTCAACAAGTTCAA
>SNQJ01S0223978.1:14761-25490 GCA_010110895.2 Picea sitchensis | reverse complement strand
GGGTGAGGGGTGTAGGCAGTATAGTGGAATGTGGAGGCAAAGCATGGTAGCGGAGTGTGACATCAGAGCGTGGAGGTGGTATGTATGAGTGGTTTGGTGGTTTTCTCAAAGGGGGGCTCAGGCGGTAAGTGGTAATGAGCGAGGGGGGTCTGATTTGATAGAAAGGTGACACATATGAGGGTCCCACAAGGAAAATATCACCTGCTCGGAGCCCCTCCCCATGGTTAAAGGTAGAAATATTGGGGGGGTCTGATATGCCCCGTCGACCGTAGATCTGAGTTCCCGATTCTCGACTGCTGAGATTACTGTGCCCTTTACCCAACTTATCTTGTCCTTCCACTTTAGAATGATCCAACAACTGACAATTCACGTTTGATTCGACGAATGATGGGTATTCAGATGATCAAATTCTCAACTCTTTAGCCCCGTTTAACTTACCCTTCAATTAAATTGATCCGACGGTCGACGGGTATTCAGGTGATCGTGATCTCAGATTTAAGCCCTTGTTTATCCTGTCCTTCCACTAATTCAATCCAACAGTCATCGCCTTTTCTCCAGATCCGATGGTCAAAATTCATTTCAGATTTCAGGCTTCGGGTAATTCAACTTTCAAGTTGTCAATTCTTTCGAAGTGAGATTCCCCGAAGGGTAAACTCCTCACAAATCCACTGGATCAAATGGTTGCTGGTCTTTTGGATTAGTGATCCAATGGCCATTGTCGCTCTTACTTCTGAGCTTCTGATCTCTCTGACTTAGAAGATTTTCTAAGTGTTCACGGGACTCGACCTTTGCTCCTCCTATGATTCCATCTCTTGGACCTCGTCTGCAATTTTGGAAACTACTATCTCTCCTGAGCTTTGGCAATGAAGTTAACCTCGGACGTGGCACACACTTATGCTCTGCGTGAAACTTTGTGCTATTTGGAAATAACTTTGTTCCCTGTGGTAGTCCTCCTGAGCTTGTAGACAACAATTTCTCATGGTCTCATCATTCCTGATGCTATCATTGTTTCTTTCCTGTTTGTCCTCATCGCACACTTTGTCTGTAATCATGCCATCGTCGATGTTGTTATTGCCTATAAACATGCCATTGTCGCTGTTGTTCTTGCCTATAAACATGCCATCGACGTTGTTGTTCTTGCCATCAATGACAAACACACTCTGCTTGTAAACATGCCAACAAATCAAAGGTGTTTTGGCAAATTTTGAAGCTCCTCAAATACTTGATACTTGAAATTAATCCATAGCTTTAGTATCATCACAACATGATACTCTCTCATCCCCAAGGCACTTAGAGCTCTGATGCCCGCTATGGGGCCCCTGTCATGATCATGTTATCACTAAACTTGCATGGGGTGGGGGGCACCCCAAAACTGTTGGTTGTCAAACAATTAATAGTCTCAGTTAGGCCTGACATTATTTTTTTCCAGGAATATATGGTTGATAGTGGTAGAGCAAAGGATTTCTTTTAAAAATGTTGC
This sequence comes from Picea sitchensis, assembly GCA_010110895.2. Taxonomy (NCBI): domain Eukaryota; kingdom Viridiplantae; phylum Streptophyta; class Pinopsida; order Pinales; family Pinaceae; genus Picea; species Picea sitchensis. Next base: position 24,010 of record SNQJ01S0223978.1, on the reverse strand, counting down.
CCTAATTGGGATTGTAGTGCGACTAATTCAATTGGTCTTTCTAGAGGATTGATCTTGGGATGGAATCCTGCAAAGGATAATTTGTAGGATTTTGGTACTCGTGCAGGTATTATGTTGGAGGGTAGAGTCAAGGATGTGAACTCTTCAGTGAAGCTATTAAATTGCTACGACCCGTATAGTGATCAGGGGGTCTTCTTGCAGCCATTGGTTGACTGTGGTTTCTTAAGTGATGATGATTTAATTATTGGAGGGGACCTAAACCTAACTTTGTCTGATATGTGCGTCACATTGTAACATCAACATATGTCCGTCACATTGCGATGTCCATTTATGTTCATCATATTGTGACGTTACTATTCACATTGCAACCTTCATTTATGTTCATCACATTGCGACATTATTGTTCAAACTGCGATAAGAGGGAAATGTTCATCAAATTGTGACATTTACTTATGTTGATCACATTGTGACACTACTATTCAGAATGTGATGAAAGGGATTTGTTTGTCACATTGCAACATCCATTTATGTTTGACGCATTGCCACGTTACTATGCTCAAAATATTGCAACATTACTATGATCGTCACATTGCAACATTACTATGTTCGTCATGTTGTAACTTATGTTTCTGTTCATCATATTGCAATGTCTTGTTATGTTCGTTGCATGACAAGGTTTGTTTGTGTTTGAAACATTACGAAATTAAAATTAAAATGTCTAATGAAGTGTTTCCTTTGTGACAAAGATAGGAACTTTCAACTAATGTGATATATTACATAGAAGGAAACTTAAAATCAAACTTGTTCTAAGGACATTGATAGAAAATGATCTTGAATTGAAAATATATCCCTTCCAAATAAACATATATAAAATTAGATTATGCATTTATGCATTCTTCTTTTTGGTGTTCCAAATTGCGATTGTGAGGAAAATACAAATGAAGGGGTTAAATGCAATTATGATTTATAGAGTAATATATTTTACTGAAATCCATTTATGACTAATTGTGATCAATTTCGTGGTATTACTTTTTTGGATAGATTCATACAAGTAACATTTTCTCATACAACTAACATGTTCATACAAGGGCACTCTAGGAGAAAGTGTTTCTCATCTTCAACCCTTTGAGTATCACAAAAATGATAGATTTTTTCATGCCATAGATATAATTTTTTTTATATATTTTATAATAAAATAATTTTTTCATGAAAATTAATTTTTTTATATGAAAGTCTTCATAAAAATGTGAAAAATATCTACATATTTTGAAAAATTTAAAATATCTTCATATCCATCAAAATGTAAAAATATTTTCTTTTTCTTAATACAATATATTACTATTAAATATTATATAATACTCTAATGCCACATTATATATTAATGTGTGAATATAATGATTAATATATTAATATATATATCAAGTTGTTGGATGAGAAATCAGATTGCTTATTACTATTAAATATTATATGATACTCTAATGCCACATTATATATTAATGTGTGAATATAATGATTAATATATTAATATATATCAAGTTGTTGGATGAGAAATCAGATTGCTTTTATCCTTGGTGATTTTTTTAATAATTTTAGGAATTATAAATGTTTGAAAGTCCACTAATTTGTAGTTTAAATTTATGTTTCATCAATTTAATTTGATTACAAAATGCTTTATAAATTATTAAACTTGCTAGATATTGTTTTTATAAGATGAATGGTTTAGGTTCTTTTATCCCATGTCATAAGGGTTTGGTGTTTTATTTTAGATAAATAATTTATTTATAGTGTATTATTCTAAAATTTATGAGAAGGTTTTTTACAATCTAGTATAAGAGAAATGTACAATTCTTTCAATGCTTAACACTTAAAAAATGTTCAATGTCTACATTAAGTTATATGAGTGTGTGTATGTATACAAATTGAAAGTAAACAAATTATTGTTTTGTTGATAGGTGTATCTTCTTTTTACATTAGGATATGAGGGAGATGTGTAATTCCTTTAGTATTTAATCTGGACTGAAACTATGACATTTAAAATAAATATTTCAATGTTAACCATAAATAAAATATTTTAATGTCCACCTTAAATACAATATAATTTTATATCAACTTCATATATTATGGTTAAAATATTTTAATGGTGTAATTCCTTCCATGATCAAAATGGAGTTGACATGTGGCATAGAGAGACATAACTAACATAAATCCATCTTAACTCCGGAGGGATCTATTATGTACAGAGAGATCAAATTCCTTGAAATGATTTTTTTTTTAAATTGAAAAAAATTGAGGAAAGATTTACAACTCCAAACATTTCACATTTCACTTTGTCTATAAATGCTTGTTAAAAATTTAAAAATATGTAAGATAAGAATGGAGCTTATCAATTTTTAAAATTGAATATATGTTGTATTTTTTTCAATTTTAATTATACATGTTATAATGAAATTTGCAAGATTAAATAAATAAAGGTTTTTAGATTTACGATATATTTTATAATGAAATAAATTTGCATGAAAAAGTATACATATGTAGGCTATGAAGGTTTTTAGATTTACGATATATTTGCATGAAAAAGTATACATATGTAGGCTATGAAGGAGATAAGATTAGATTATATTCCCTTTAATGTAATGGATGTCTGGGTTGTTTCATGGTTAATAGTGGCTTTGTATCTGTACCAACGAGTAATGATGACAAAAAGCAACAAATTGACAGTGAGCCAGTAAAAGTTATCCAGGCTGGCCTTGTTTAGATTCTGCCCCAGCCCGTTATGGTGACCCGAGCTGCCCGTGGTGTTATGCACGACATTAACGATGAGACCACTGAGAGAATTACCCAGACCCATGGACGAGAAGAAGAGTGCACCTGCTATACTCATGTTTTCCGGCAATTGACTGTGTAGAAATTCGATTTATCCAATTGTACTGAACGCTTCTATCAGTGAAGGATTTAAATTTTTTTTTTTATGATTAATTCTAGAGTCTTACTCTAAATGAATTCACAATCAAAAAACACATTGGTCATGGTATAACACAAAACAAAATATGAGGTAGGGAAATTTGTGCCTTCTATGTTAACAATACTCAAGGAATCAATATTACTCTTGAGTACTAAAATATTTATACTTTAAATTTAGTATTTACTAATCTTAATAACTCTAACTCTAATAAATTTGATTGTAAATAATCTTAATAACCAGAACTCTAATAAATTTAATCGGGGCGTCGTAGGTATATATCAAAATACTATATCATTTTTTATAAGTACATATCAAAATACAGACTCTACGTCTTTGAAGAGAAAAAATCAAAACTAAGCTGAAGCCTTTGAAATAACACTAACTTATGAAAAAAAACTCAAAACCTAGCGGCTAGGGTAGATGCTCATTCTTGGAGTGGTCACTTTAACTTTGGTCAAGGAAACCAACCAAATCATGTTATTCTAAAATTTATCTAATTATAAAACCACATCACTAACAATTTGGTCAAAACATATAAGTAGTACAAGTTAAAATTTGAGAGAGCAGCCATAGTTAAGGATTATACACATAAATAATAATTTCTATTACAAATATTACATACAATATTACAGGTATATATAATTGAAATCAGATCCAACCATCTCCAAACATAGAGATAGTTGTTGAGAGAATCTCTCAACAATCTCCAACAAATCTCTAACAGATTCAAACCAAATCCAAAGAAAATATAAACCAATTCTATTGTAAGCATTATTCCAACATCCTCTCATAATACTTACATTATAAATTTTATATCATAATTACAATACTCAAACTTCAACATAGATATTTGTGTTGATATGGTCTTTATCAATACTGCTATACACACAAATAATAATTTCTATTATAAATATTACACACAATATTACACGTATATATAGTTGGAATCAGAGCCAACTATTTCCAAACATAGAGATAGTTGTTGAGAGAATCTCTCAATAACGTCCAACAAATCTCCAACATATTTAAACCAAATCTAAACTAATTCTATTGTAAGCATTATTCCAATAACACAAAATTAATTTAAAAAAAAAAAAATGATTCATAATTTAAATGATAATTTTAATTATAACCATTTAAATAATTTTAATTAGAACGATTTAAATAAACATCTAAAAGTTAGTCCAAAGTTTGCAGTATTTCACATCTAAAAGTTGCTAGTCCAAAGTTTGCAGTATTTCACGAGTAGCAATGGTTGGCAGATTTCTCAGCGTGGGACGATTGCTCCAGCTATGGTAGATTTCTCATTGTGCGACAATTGTTTCGATGATGACTCTAAAAATGGATGTTAGAAATCCAAGTACTCGCATTATCATTTTACAATACAAGTATACTGAACTCAAAAATACTGAATTCAAAAGACAACAAAAATGTTTGATTTAACATAGTTTGATTTAAATACAATTAAAAAAAAACACATTTTGATTTGTTTGATTTAAATATAATAAAAAAACACAGGATGATTTAAATAAGAAAACATAGGATGATTTAAAGGGTGGTGCAGACCAAAATAACAACCAAATGCAAGGAAAAACACTGAGTAGAAAACATTTGAAACTTGGAAAAACAAAGGGAAGATTTACCCATAAAGGTCAATTTTTTTTAATGGAGGACATTGATCTTTGAAATGTTTTAAAATATAAATATTTTTAATTAAAAAAAAATAAAATTAAGTTATTAATAACATTATAGAGAAATTATTATTAATATGTTACAAAATAAGTTTATAAATATTCAATAGATATATTATTAATATTAATGTGATTGTTGTTAATTTAATCATTTTTAACAATGTAAATGAATTTTAATATTAATGTGATTGTTTATTTTTATTTTTATTTGGACACTTCAATATTACAAATTTGCAATGTAAATATACAATTCCAAAATTGGCAAAATTCCACTTATTCCATCAAAATAGGAAGAAAAACCCATTATTAAATTTCATTGCATCCAAAGTAGAGTAGCCAGAGTATAGTAGCAAGAGGCATTTAGAGTAAATGTGTCATGCCTATAAAATTGATAATGTAAATTGAAAAATTGTAAAAATATGAAGGATTGTAGATGAGAAATAATACAACAACAAGAAACATTGAATCTCTATATTGCTATATGTTATGAAATACAAGAGAAATATCACTTGTATTTCTCACAAGCTCTGAGAATTTTATCTTCTAATTTGATGTCATGTCAACTAGAAAAATTATGGTGTACCAACCTAGTAGATAAATATACCAATTTCGAAAGATAATTATTATCCATACAATAACACCCCTCCTTAAGCGAAACATAGGGAGTAAATAAAATAAGACAAAAAAAGGGATCAATGAAATCCTGCTAAGTTAGCCAAGTACAAAATAAACTCTCATAAGTGGAGAAAATGAGAAAAACTTGTAAGAAAAAAGTCCTTCCCCAAAGAGAGAAAAACAATACTACTGAAAAGGTCTTGTATTTGAAAGTGAAGAAGACCCAACAAAGATGCATTGAAAGGAAAAAACATGAGTCCTATATATGTTGAACGCTTCAATAAGAAGATATGATAAAAACTCTAAAGAGGAGGGCTAAGTAACCACAAAGAACTTGGTTTAATTTTGAAGCAAAAAATGATATGTTATAGAGGCTACTAATAACTACTACATGAATGCTCCAAAAAAACAAGTGTTGGTTAAGAACTTGAGAGAAGTCTTCAAACATAAGAAAACACCATAAACCATCCAAAGAGAAATGAGGTTTGTGAATGCTAAAATCTTTACATGAAGTATGATAAAAAAATATAAATAGGGCCAAGCAATGCCAAGCCAATGACACTACCAAAGATCCACATAAAAACTCCTAGAAACAAATTTCAAACTCCTCAAGCAAAAGGAATAGAATGCACTCAAATCCCCCCTTTAAGTGCAACTTAAAGGGAAGAGTAGAAAAGACATTGATCCTCTTAAATGAGTCCCAACATAAATCCCTAATCAAGTACTCATCCATTTATGACTGATAAAACTAACATAAAATGAGGATCCCTATGGATGTTAATTCATCTCACTAAAGTGCATGGGTCATTGGTAGGTGCAAGTGCCAAACAAAGTCAAATAGGAGTTGGTGCTCAATATGAGGTCCATTTTGAAGAAAAGATGATTTCAAACAAAACAATGAATCATCAAGAATCACCCAAGGAAGCAATGCATACTATCTCCCCATAGATGATGGGGGGGACATAGATAATGGGAATGGATGTCATGTATGATAGAAAAAAGTATGGAAGTATGAGTTGAAGGGGACATGAATGTGACAACAACACGAGGCAACCAAGAAAGTTCAATGCTCTAAAATGATGAGCTCCAAGCCATCTAAGACAAGGTTATGCACCATCATGGACTTAAATGCTCTGTGAATATCTACACAATTGACCCAAAACTCACTACTCAAAAGTGTAAAAAGAGAAGTACGAAAAATAAAGGCCATCATGGACTACAATCCTCCATATGGATCCCCACAAATAAAGCCTTGATAAATACCCATATACAACTCAAAAACCAACACATATTTATTGTGTAAAATAAAATAAAAATAAATAAACATAAAAACACACAAAACTCCAATTATTGTGCTAAAATTGAAAATATTAAAACAACTAAAGTTATGCTAACACGAAAAAAGCTAAACAAATAAACAAATTTAGTCAACAAATAAAAAAAAACAATACATTCTTCATCAATAAAAGATTTCAAAGAAACATATAAACATAACTTGAAACCACTCTTTAAAAATATATTTCCACCTTTAACTAATTTTTTTTTCAAAGATACAAATAAATATAACAGGATACCACATGAAAGTAAAAACTCCCCAAAAATACCCATCACATACATGATGTAATACACTATATAATAAATTGAAGAAGAAAACCAATATGCCAAAGAGCCTCTCAAAACAACTACTTCAAATACAACACTAAAAACATGAAAGTAAAAACTCCCCCAAAACTATCCACCACATATATGATATATGCCAAACAACATCCCAAAACAATTACTTCAAAATTCATAGTTATCAAATTAGAGAGAATTGGCCAAAAACTTGTAAAATTTGAAAAAATCAAATATGCCAAAGAACCTCCCAAAACAATTACTTCAAAATTCATAGTTATCAAATTGTGCTGAATTGGCCCAAAAAAATTAGGAAATTGTCAAAATCTTACTAGTACTTAGCTCGAATACGGCTTTGGTTTAGAGATAAATTTAAATTTAACCATAAGAATTTTTTTAAAGAGATTAATGAGAAGCCAAACCATAGTGAATATCAACTAGTTAACTGTATTTTTTTTTGTGTTAGCAGTTTCCTTAAATAGGAGGATTTATATGTATAGGAGAAGCCAACTCCAAGTGGTACCTCCAAAATAACATATTTCTTCGAATAAGTAGATGTATCTTGAAGTTTATTAATTCATTTAGTTGCACATTTAACATTGTTTTTGGATATTGTGGAAGAGTTTTTATGATTCCTTTATAGTTATTAATTTTTTGTTTTCATTAAATCTGTACATAAAATAAACAAATAAAACAGGCAAACAACTAAATACATAAATGAAAATAAAGACTATTTGTTTTCTTTCCCCTTCAATGCTAAATCAAAGTTTGTTTCCCTTCAATGTTAAATGGATTTTCTTCCAAGAGAAATAAGAAATGAATAATTATGCTTAGCTATTTCCTTGCTTTGAGTTGGTGGAATCTCATGAATTTTTTCTAAGGATTCATATTTCAAAGTGTTTTCTTTATACATAACAAATTTTCATTCTCATGTAAAACTAAATTTGTAGCTTTTATAACAAGGCTAAAAACAATTTTTGAGGTTTTGAATTTTTTTTTTTTTTTTTAGGTTTTTTCAATATTAGAGTGTGGAATTTGAAAAATTTTCAGTATCTAATCTAATTCAAATTGTAACTTAATAACTATGCTTCAAATGCAACCGAGAGTTTACAACCAATGGAATAGATACATGCTCACCACCACCTACACAAAGCACGTACAACTCCACCATACTAAATGTGCACAAACCCTAAAGACCATACAAGATACGCTCCACGCACAAACCCTAAAGACCATACAAGGTACGCTCCACGCACAAACCCAAGACAGGCGACCGAGAGATGCAATGTGTTGTTTTACCAATCAATCAATTCAATCTGAGACCGAGGCCGCGATCCGCACCACAATAAATGCGCATCGGAGGAAACAACCACGATTTACACCAAGTGTCAAGCCAAAGTGATGAGTTTGGATCCATACGCGTCACACTACTGTTTAGACAAAACACAGTAATCCATGAGTGGACGACGCCACGAATCTGTGAGTAAAGACATAGATAAGGCCGAGCAACCAGTTTGGTTGTTTCCTTGTGCACAAGAGTCGAGCCACGACAACCCACCAATCGAAAAACAAACGCAGCGAACAGATGGGCTCAACGATTCACAATTGTAGAAACGCCACCAGCCTAATCAGTACCACCAGCTGTGATGTAAGTTGAATGGAGGTCGAATGCAATCAGATAACAACACATAAAATTAGCACAGCCGCTAACTCGCGGTTGAGAACGCCTTCAATATAAAATGTATGTGGTAATCAGTAATCCGTTTGTGGTAATATGAAACGTTTGGCTGCACGGTTTAATCCTACTTAATCATTTAAATGTGGCATTTACATATCCTTACAGTAATTTTTTAATGTGATTAGGTAAATGTTAAAAAGTAAACATGTTAACTGATGCCTTGATAAATGCAAGAAAGTTATGAATAATAAATCTGACTCATTGATTTTGGAGGACGAGTAAGAATATGCCAGCATTTAGGGTTTAAGGTTAAATGAGGTTAAACTAGCACAGCGGCTAACTGGCTGCTGAGAACCCCGAAAGGTATCGGGGCTGCTGAGAACCCCGAAAGGTATCGGCTGAAAACCCGTGCCCCCAATATAATATGTAATCCGTTTGTGGTAATATGAAACGTTTAGCACTGTTTAATCCTACTTAATCATTTAAATGTGACATTTACATATCCTTACAGTAATTTTTTAATGTGATTAGGTAAATGTTAAAAAATAAACATGTTAAAGGATGTCTTGATAAATGCAAGAAAGTTATGAATAATAAATCTGACCCATTGATTTTGGAGGGCCACTAAGAATATGCCAGCATCTTCAATGCATAGCCATCAGATTAGGGTTTAAGGTTAAATGAGGTTA
>SNQJ01S0223977.1:8771-23591 GCA_010110895.2 Picea sitchensis | reverse complement strand
GGAAGATGAAATTTGATGGTGCACATTCAAGGTCAGGAAAAGGGGCTGGAATCGTCCTAGTCTCACCAACAGGAAAGTCTCACAACTTTGCATTTAGATTAGAATTTGATGCAACGAATAATGTGGCTGAATATGAAGCACTTGTACTTGGCCTAGAAATTGCAAAAGACATGGGGATAAAAATATTAAATGTCAAGGGTGACTCAGACTTAGTCATCCTCCAGGTTAAAAATAAATTTGCATGAAAAAGTGAAAGATTGAGAAGATACATAAATGCAATTTGGGATACCATAGAAATGTTTGATGCTATGGATATCATTTCAGTACCTAGGGAATAGAACAGTCTGGCCGGCAGTTTGGCAGTTGCAGCTTCAACCCTCCAACGCTCTGAAGACTTAATCAAAGGAGATGGAAAACTAGAAATAATCTTTAGACCTTCAGTACCAGATAATGTGGATCAGTGGCAAGTATTCAAAGATGACAAACAAATCCTAATATTTATTCATAATGTCCAAGAATTCTCAGATTTCAATGTTAGTTATAAAGAAGAAGGAGAAGATTATCCTAAGGAGGATGACTCAGTAAGAAATCCAGCCCCTTGAGGAAAAATTGCTTTAGAAAAGATCTTTGACAGACATGACATGCACAAAAGGAAAAAGGAAACAATAAAACCTGGCAGCTTTATAGAAATAAACATTGGGACAGAAGAAGTCCCAAGACTCATAAAAATCGGAAAGGGTACTTCAGAAAAAGAAAGAAAACAATTAATAAGTCTGGTAAATGAGTATAGGGATGTATTTTATTTTACATATGATGAACTCAAAGCTTATAAAGATGATGTATTTCAACATACAATCCCACTCAAAGAAGACACAAAACCTTTCCGGCAGATTTGTTTCAACATTATACAATCCCATTCAAAGAAGACACAAAACCTTCCCAAACTTAGGCCAATAAATCCTAAGTTGGCACCTTTGATTCAAGCTGAGTTAAAGAAAATGTTGGATGCAGCCATCATTGCTCCAACAAGACATCCTGCATGGTGTTCTAACTTGGTGGTAGTTGGAAATAAAAATGGGGGAATAAGACTTTGTATAGATTTTATGAATCTAAATCTTGCATGCATTAAGGATAACTACCCCTTTACCTAATATGGAAACTCTTTTACAAAGAGCGATTAAAGGTCAAAAAATAATGTCCATGTTAGATGGTTTCTCCGATACACCTCTGGCACAGGAGGAAAGAGGATAATAAGACAACTTTCACCACACTCTGGGGTACCTTTGAGTACCTTAGGATGCCTTTGGGATTGTTAAACGGCCACTTTTCAAAGAGACATGGATTATGCCTTCCATGAACTAATGGGCAAGATCATTGAAGTATACCAAGATGATTTGACTGTATTATCAAAGGAGTTAGGGGATCATATGTTTCATCTCGTATAAGTGTTTGAAAGATACCTAAATATGGCATCTCCTTAAATCCAGCCCAAACAATCTCTCGGGAGTTGATGAAGGAAAATTGTTGGGCCTCATATCATAAATCAAAGGATGGGGTAAAAATGGATCCAAAAAGGGTACAAGCCATACAACAAGTCCCTTGACCCCAAACCAAGAAAGCCCTACAATCCTTCCTCGTCAAATTAACTTTTGTAAGAAGATTCATGCCCAATTTGGATGAAACTTTAAAGCCTCTCCAAAAACTACTAAAGAAATATGTCAAGTTTGAGGACAAGAAGGAAGAAGAGCTTCAAAAGTGTTAAGGATGCAATTGGTAAATCTCCTGGACTAATTAGTCCTAACTATGCTAAAGATTTTCAAATCTCTCCTTTGCTTCTGAGGATACTATAGCAGGGGTGTTGCTCTAAAAGAATGATGATGGTCAAGAGCAACCCATTGCTTTCATGAGCAAGGCATTGCAAAATTTAGAACTTAACTACACAACTATGGAGAAGCAAGTATATGCCTTGGTCAAATCCCTTAAATAAATATTTCTTTCGAAAGGTACATAGGATATTCAAAAGTTGTGGGGTATGTACCTCACCCAACAATAAAAGATATCCTTGGACAACAAGATTGTTCGGGGGTCGTGGGAAAGTGGGTTTCTAAAATACAAGAGCATGACTTAGAGATCAAACCCACAAAGTTAATCAAAGGTCAAGGATTAGCTCAAATGCTAACCACAAGTAATGAACAAGCTTTGGACCTAGTCTATCAAAACAGTGAACATAGGCCAGATTTATCTCCATAACTACAAAGGTTAGAACAACACCATTCGTGTTGTCGACATCATTTTTTCTTCCTTTCTAATTTCACATGCCCTAGTCATTTAATTGGTCATAAAAGAGCATTGAGATTAAAGGCAACCAAGTATTGTATTATTCAAAAGATGGATTGGGGTGGTGGAACCCCGATGGGGTAATACTCAGATGTGTTGGACATTTTGGTCCAAAAGACTCTTGGTTGATTTTCATTCAGATTTTGTGGTGGGCATTTTGCTCAAAACCACAAAATTTCCACAAAAATCCCCGCAGGTGTTATTAATGGGCCTACTATATTTTCAGATGTGCACAAAATGGTCAGGGGTTGTCATCAGTGTCAGTTGTTTGAGGGTAAAAGGAAACTGCTTCCTTTACCCTTGAAAATGATATCAGTTGAAACTCATTTTCAATTGTGGGGTTTGGATTTCATAGGAAAGTTCAAAGATAATCCAAGTAATGGCTATACTTGAATAATCACAAAGAATCGACTATTTCACCAAGTGGTAGAAGCTATACCCACCAAGTCGGGCAAATGACAAAGTGGCTCGCGGACTTTCTTGGAAGACAAAATTATTCACTAGATTTGGGGTGCCAAAGAAATAACCACGGATAATGCCAAAGTTTTCAGCTCAACAGAATTATCCTCATTCTGGTTTAAATATGGCATTATATTATCTCACTATCAAATTACCATCCCCAAGGCAATGGTCTTGCTGAATCTAGTAACAAGAACTCAATGACAATTCTCAAGAAACTGGGGATAACAAAAGATCATGGATAATAAGATCAAGTTTGCACTTTGGGTTGATAGGATCACAAAGAAAAGCGCTACTAGAAAGAGTCCCTTTGAGTTAGTTTACAGCCTCGATGTTACTCTACCAGTACACCTTAAACTCCAGTGTATCAGTTTCTCCAGAAATATGGTTTGGATGAAGAATTTCATCAAAACAGGATTGATCAAACAATTGAGTTAGATGAAATGGTAAGGAAAGCCCTTGATCGTGAAAGCATAAAAATCAAGAAAAGATAAAAAGAACTTTGATAAATCTTCAAGACAAAGGGATTTCCAAGCAGTGGATACAGTCCTCTTATGGGACAAAACGAAGAGAAACCGTGAAGTCACAAGAAGTTTGATAGTTTATGGGCAGGGCCTTATACTATCCGGGATGTAGCCGGAAAGAACTCTTTGTCCTAAGCAGATTGGACGCTGAGAAGTTGCCACTACCAGGAAATGGTCAACTTCTCAAACTCTTTTCTTCGACGTAAGTCATCCTCGATGTCCATGGAACACTGTAATTACATTCTCTAAACCCTATCCTCTGAACTTTAAATTCATTTATTTCCTGTACATAGTTTAGTTTTGTAGAATATTGTACATAGTTTAAATTTTTATTGTACATAGCTTATTTTTTTGTAAAAATATTTGTATATATATGTACATTATTTCCTCAGCTCATGTTTAATATTTGATTTCATATATGGACATGTTATCGACAAAATTTTCGGTGAATGCATGTCATATGATTCTGAATTCTCGTACACTTTCCTTTAAAGAATAAAAGATCAAGCACACGCCCCTATATGGAGTTTCAATGTTATCCATCAAAGTTGCATAGAGATGGACTTCCAGCGAGCCGCCAAAGCTCTGAACATCACTTGTTCAAAAATCCGTGAGTTCGGTTCACCGGCCAAAAGACCAAATTCTCAAGCATTCTACATTTCCATAAAAAATTGTAATAAGAGGTGTTTGGATGATGAACTTGTAAAAGGTCTTAGCCACCTTAAGTCCTAAGCGCGAGTTATACTCGAGTGTTTTTTCACTTTACTAATTATATTTTATTGCCAGCGATTTATAATTTATGAGTTTTTTTCACTCAATCTTGTCGGATGTAGTATATGCTCATGGTTAGGCTCGAGCATGGATCTAAGCCTAGTGTCCTCATGTATATACGCTAAACATCCTCCTAGGAGTCTTATAGAATGTATCAAGTCCCCCTAGGATTTTTAATTTTTTCAATTAATAAATCATTGTCGTAATTCAGCAATTTTAATTAAAAATAAAGATACTTTAAAAGTGGTATTTGGGCACCAAATAGGCCATGATGCTCATTTTTGTTCCTAGAGCACCCATGTTACCTAATTACCTGGGCACTTACTTGAGTAAAATTAGTGATTTTCATCACTCAAAATTGATTTACTCTCAAAACTCCAAAAAGGTATTTTAATTCAATAAAATCAGCAAAGTCAAAAAATAAAAAGATAAAGGGGGACAAGATTGAAGAGAAATTTAATGGAAAAAAGTCAAGAAGGAGTCAAAGGGGACAAGACAAAATTGATTGACATGTGATTGATTCCAAATCTTAAGAGATATGAGCACATAGGATTAGAGAGGTGCGCCCCTCTTAGAGAGGTGGCTCTCTCGAGGTGGCAGGCAGCCCACAAAGGAAAAGAGAGGTGGCTCTCCTTAAGTTAAGTGATTTGTTTTGACACTTGTAATGAGTGTGGAGAGGTATGCCTCATCTCCACACTTTGCCCATCTCCTTCCACTTGGTGCGCCCCTGAAGATGCCATGCCTCCCTCCTTGGGAACTCCAACTTTGTTGTATAAATAAGAGATCTCTCCTCCTAGACTAGTTAGTTGGAGTTTGAGAAGACTCCATCATTGTAATACTTTTCATATGTGAATAAGAAGACTTTGGAGGTCAAGTAGGTGTGCTATGTACGTGTGGATATTTGATGTCAATCTATGCTTGATCTATGAGGGGTGATATTTGTCTAATTTTTTCTATAAATTTGTTATCTCTTGGCCTTTCAAAGGATGCTATCATCTTGTAGAATAAGATTTATCTAACTTGCTGTTAATCCTATTGCTCATTTACATTTAGAGATTTTGATGTGTATGTGTGTTTGTTTGACTAACATACTCTTCAAGTTTCTTGTATGTAGGTGACAACTACTTTTGTTAACAAGTTTATGTGCAAAGATTTTAAGGCTTTCAGGTTCTCATAGCTTGGAGTGGTGAAGAAGCTGCCGTGTTTCCACAACTTCAAGGATCTAAAGACTCAATCCCTCCTTAGCTCATCTAAAGACTCCATTGCCCAAGGGTTTCTAGGCTACAATTATCTCTCCTTACCTTTCTCAAGAAATTCAAAATCGCTTGGGTTACTTGTTGCTTACTTTATCTTTATTACATATCAGATTTCAAATCATTCTTATCTAAGTAGGTGAGTGGTTTAAAGATTAGATCTAGAGTTCTTGCTTCAAATTTGCTATTTTAATCTAGATCTAGTTCGCAGTGTCAATTTTGGAAGCATTTTTATCAGCATGAAAATCATTTACTTTTGTTCTCTAAACTTCATATTGACAATCTAAGTGCTCGATTTTGTTTTATAACAGCCATAAAAGACCCTAAGGAAACTAGCTTTCTAGCTTGAGTTCCTTAGTTCAATTTTGCCTAAATTTGCAAAAAATAAATTAGAATTTTTTTTTTGATTTTGACTCATAACCCAAGCACTTCCAAAGTGTTTTTGGCATATTCTATTATCTTTTGTTCGCTGTTTTACGCAAGTTGACGAACAGATAGAAGGGAAATTTCACCATTTTGGGCTTTTGATTAGGAGCATCCGAGATCCCCGGGAGCACCATTTTACTCGATATTTCTTTGTAAAACGTTGTAAAGGTTTGTGATCCTAATGAATGGTCACAAGTCACTTCCATAAGCATTGTACAAAGATCATAATAAAATCGGTGAGCCTAAAGTTCCCGCTCTTCATTCCCCCTTGGGGAGCGGTGTCCTGGTTGTGTCATTTTCACAAAATTTTAGCTTAGATCAAATTTCTTCCATTCTCGCAAGTAGAACACTAATTGTTAGATTAGTTTCAATTCAACAATTTCTATTTGGCAAATAAACCATCCCCACACCCCCGAAGGGCCTGGCTCGGGCATGGATTTAGTAATTAGCCTCACACTTTTATTTTCAGTCATAAAATAAAACAAATTCCACTCAGCTCTCAAGCAGGGTTCCCCGACCTTCCAAATGCGAGCTCGCTCCGACCACCGGAGGTTCATACACGCACAGGTCGGCCGCTGGTCGATAGTTTTAATTAGGACAACCCCAAAGTTGTTAACTTGATGTACGGTAAAACGCCTTGAAGTGACCTACGAATAAGGCATGCCCTTTCGACTTCGCTTCCCACCTGTTTTTGACATCCAACACTTTGAGTGAGTTTTATTGGTGAGACCATTTGCTCTTTAAAGCTCTCCGCCAGTTTCCAAGCAAAGAGTTAACTCCAAGGAGGCCCAAACCATTTCAATTAATTGAACATTAATTTACCCTAATAAACACTCGAACTACATTGCCCACGACGATTCTCATTAAGGCATCGGTCTCAATTTTCACATTCAACAAGCCACGCTTCATTTCATAATTGGTTATATATTTAATGTAAAATGCAACTCTTGCACCTAACAATTGTCTCTCAGTTCCTTTTGATGCAAGTACATGTTCATTTGATTATATATATATCGTGGGTGAATATTTGTTTCATGTTTTATTCAGTTTATGGTTGATGGTTTGAAGAAATAATAAACTCCTAGATTTCAATTTTTGTACTTAGCTTAAAAGCCTTAGTATATTCTCATAGGGACTACCCCCTGGCTATTTCGCTTAGAGCTGGCCTAGACGCGAGGAGTTGAGGATTAAAGAAAGATCTTTAACTCTCATACTTGCCCTCTAAGGACACCGAGTGGGTTGGAGATTTCTTCCACGTCTCCCCTGTGTGTATAAGGCGGCAACACAACCTTAAGGGTCCAAACCGCATAGCTTCAAATTTTAATGGTGACAAATGATCAAAATATAAAAAGAATACTAATGCATTGCAACTTTGTAATAAAGATGGTCATGATGAGTCCAAATACTTCAAGAAGATGGCGTATCTTTAGAAGCAACGGCGAAGAAGCCATCGAGATTGATTCTTCTTCTTCTTCTCATGGACATACCGCTTCCTCGGGTTTTTCCTTCAATACACCTTCTACTACTACTTCTTCTTCTCGATGAGTGGCTTATTGATTCAGATGCCTTATCATATGGCTAAGGATAAAGCCATATTTTATGCCTAAATGAATGTAACACCAAGGAAATATTTGTTGGTGATGATAGATCCTTAGTGTTGAAGGATCTGGAAATAATCTCGTAGAAATGGTCATTTCAATGATGCATTATGTCTAGATCTTTCTTGTAACCTTCTATCGCGATATCAAATCATTCTCATTCGTGTGAAGGGAAAACCGCCGAAGCTTTCACCTCACCAAGTTGTAATCATGATCTAAAAGATCCTAAACATGTTCTGCAACTAGAATTGCTAATGATACTACCAAGTTGTACAAGTTTGACAAATCCCTTTGGGTCAAGAACTTTTTCATCGCGTTGCTCATAGCGATGACTTGAGCAAACTTTTGGCATGAGCGGCTAATATCTAAACTATCGCTTCATTGCAACAACTATGTAATCAAATGTGTATGACCGGTCTTCCTCTTGTTTCATGAGATATGGTGTTTGTGCCGGGTTGTGTTCTCGCAACATCATCTATTACGCTTTGACAATGTGTCTCTTTGGCATGCCTCTGTCCCTGCCTCTTTGTTCACGTTGACGTGTGGTCCATTTCTCCTTTTTTGGTGTAAGTATTTCTTAACTTTCATTGATGATTTTTCCGCATCTATTTCTTGGGTTTACTTCTAAAAACTCGCTAAGAGTGAAGTTTTTGACAAGTTTCCTTTGGCCTACAAGGCCCTTTGTAGTGCTAACCGGGATGAAACAGAATAGATAATGGAGGCTAATATGTGAACAATAATTTTACAAGTTAATGCGACTACTACATGTGGCATCCAAATGCAACACACCGCTCCATATACACCGCAACAAAATGGTGTTGCCGAGAAAGAACCGCACATTAAAAGAAATGGCTAATTGTATGATCCAATCTAAGGGATTAAGTCTACAGATGCTGTATAATCAACTCAGGCAAATTATGCTAGTTAATCGCGACTTCCACTTCCGAATTTACCAGGCCCCCGGTGGTGGGATGTTTTAAGACAGAGTGTGTTGTTATTACCTCGTGTTGTTAAAGTCACTCTGGCTCAAACTCCAAGGGACAAAAAAATCCAACCATGTTAAGGGTTGGTGTGTGTGGGCTCGTGCCGTGCGCATCCCTCAGGTGATTTGACGCGGGCTTTAGATGCCCCTCGTCATGGGTTTCTCAAGCCATGTGTTAATCACAGCCACCTGTGTCCCGACAAATTAACAAACAACAAAGTGCCATCAAGCTCAAAGACCCAAATAACATCAACGAAAGCAAACACATCGAAGCTACAATACATGCACTTCATCGTAAAGCTCATTCATGATCAAGTTATTGAAGTGCTCTTTGCCCTACAGAAGATCAAGTCATAGACATTTTCACAAAATCATTCTTACGTAATGGCTTTCCAAACTTCGACTATGTTAGAGTTTAGGAAGTTGTCATTAAGGGGATAGGCTCTAATGTCTCCTTCCTTCCTATTGTGTCATTATTGTAAATCCTTTCCAATCCTATCCCAAGTTGTTCTTAAGGGATGTTAGGATATTTGAACACTTAGAGTTAGCGTTAAGATCTACTTGGTCTAATATGTCATAGTAAAAGTGTGTTTCTTTAGTATGCATTATTAGTATGCATTGTAGTTAGGAAATAAATCTGGCCAATATATAAGCCCCCTGGCATAGTGATCCGACTGCTCATACTGATCTTAACTAGCCATTGATCCGGGTGGCTTAACACTGACAGTCTGGCATGATCTCTATTTAAAGAGCATGGAGGGTCATTTGCCGATGACTGACACATTGTGAGAAAATCTCTGTAAAATCTCTCTAATCTTTTTCAGATAATAAACCTGCCCAAGTGGCCGCTATTGGTTTCCAATGGGATGTTTCCTCAGAGGGGGCTCACTTAATGCGGAAAACACCTGTGTTGATTTTTTATATGGTTATGTGAGTGGTTACCTAAGGTGTTCGTCCTCCGTTGGAACACCTGTGTTGTCGAACGTGGTGCTTGGGAGAGAGAGATGACGGTGATTCAGCTGATTTGCGTGATCTAGGAGGCTATACCTCATATCCTGGACCTGAAACTTCCGTGGCTCTTCCAGGGACTCTCCGATCTATCATTTTGGAGAGTTTCAGAGGTTTGGATGCCCTCATTCACCTAGGTCGAATTATCTAGGTTTTAGGCATCCAGGGGGGTACACCATTCAGTGAGGAGTTCAGATCCATAGGGTTTGAGAGGGATCTTCGAGATTTGGGCACCTGGGTTGTTCTTTTTCCATCACCCGATCTACTGTTTGGCATCTTCCGTGGGGTGATTGGACACATTTGGCAGCAGGGTCAATTGTTGAGGAGCTTCAACATCTCCAGAGGGTGGCACCTTCCAGCTTGGGGTTTAGCATTCTTACGACGCAGATCTACTTGTATTCAGTCTTCATTGTATATCCATCCTTTGGAGGCGTATTGTAGTCTCAATTGGAGCATTGTGTAGCAGCTCATACTATCTTCTTAGTCATCTGTGGAGCATTCCAAATCGGCATCTTCATTGTAGCAGGTTCCTCTATTTCATGAAATCATATTTGGGATGTTTTGACTTGTCTATCATATTGTATATGGTTTATGTATGTTCCATGATTGTATCTTCTATATTTGTTGCAACACACATATATAAACACATCAAAACCCTATACAAAATCAAGAGGCCATTCAACAAAGTAAACACACATAAACAAGTAATTCAGCAAAGTTTTTGACGAAATATCTCACTCAGGAAAAGTTTTAAAGACACCAAAACCATGATGATCCTGGCATAATGGCTTGGATCATTACAACTGCATTTCCGCTCTAAAGAGAGGAGACCGGTAGATGCTTGTGCAATGGGTTCTTCAAGACCTATGCTCGATACCATGTTGATTTTTCAATAAGCTAGGTTAAGCATGAAGTTCGCTCCATTTTAATTTCATTTAACTTCTAAGCATAGACAATAAATGTTGTAGCAACCAAGATCACAAGAAGAAACACCATGCACAAGAACACATAGTATCCTGGAAACTCTTTCTCAACAAGGGAAGAAAACCAAACTCTTTGCTATATTCTTCAAGAGAAAGACCTTTACCAAGAAAGACCTAGCACACAAGAGGGTGCTCAAACCCTAAAAAGACTAGCACCCAAGAGAGGTGCGACCTTTTCCCAAGTAGATGTACTTGTTCAAATTTCCAAACTCACAAGAAAGATATGATTCCACAATGGAGAATCATCCCTTACTCATATTAGACTTCATTCAATCACCAAAGGTGTCTATTGGCTCAATTGTAATGCACTCTCTAGTCACTATATAATTTATTATTATTATTTATTATAGTTATTATAATAATTAATATTAATATTTATATTAATTCATCTTTTACATTTGGCTATTAAACATATTAAGGTAATGAATTGCACTTTTACATAACAATTAGGGTTATGTAGGTCTCCGACTCTCGAACAATATATAGCAAATGATCTCGGATACACTACCTAGTGCTCATCCACTAGGGCACATCCATAGGATGTCATAGCTCTGATTCAAAGCATTACACAGAAGAACCAAGTATTCACATCGCTCAATTGCTCGCCCACGTGCACGCCCACTTTACAGAACTGCTTTCCCACTGCCACCGACCAGAGAATCATCTGGAGTCTTCGGCCAACTTTGTCGCCGAGGAGCCTATCACATCATCTTCTACTGCTCGCGACGACGATGTGCCTAACACTTTGGGATTTCACATTCACCTTGTGCTCAACCATAGGCATGTCCTAACTCAATGGATCGCTTTTCCACTGGATAATAATCCGGAGTTCTTCTCACTCTCTGAATGGAGGAGGTCATCTCTACGTTCCTAACTCTGTCTCAGGCAGGGACCATGTACCCTTCTTAGGGGCTTTCTCTCAGGTTTGTAAGCTTAGGGAAAGACTCACATAGCTGCTATGTTCCACATCTCACAGGTTTGTAAGCTGGAGGATGTCTCCCATAGTTGCATTCATCAACAAGTGGGATGTAGTTGGTTATGATATGGACCTCATTTACGACATTGAGAATCATTTCCAAGTATTTCCTTTACAGTTATCACAACAGGTTACTCTTAATTTTGACCAGTGGCAACATGGAGACGATATAATTACAGATACTTTCCAAACGACCAGGGATGACCTAGTCCTATATTCTCTTGATGATTTTTGGTCATACCTTGAGGATTTTGATGAGTACTCCTCTGAGCATTCGAATTTGATCTATGAAGAAGATTATCAACCATCGTTGTGCTCAGATCTTGATAAGAGTGAGGAAGTTGCTTGCCTGAAGCAGGATACTTGTGATAAGATTTTCCACCTCCCTTTGATTACTTTACCTTGCTATGTCATTAAAGGTATGGTTTGGAAACATGTCCCTTATCCCAAGTCTTCCGTAGGACGAAACCTCCTTTTGGAATTTAGGGGAAGATTAAGTACCTCAAGAAGGAGCTTACTATCACAGTCTTCCAGCTTCCCCTTAAGAAATTGTCGATCATCCTTTCGGTTCTTGCTAATCCCTTCCCAGGCCTCAGGTTGTGAAGACGTTCGAGGTAGCCAACATTCAGTCTCTTTCAGTCGGTCTTCTCAACCCTTAACTTTTCATGATCCCTTTCTGAGATGGATTGAGCACTTTCCTGAGAGTATGACTTGGCATGATTTTGTCCCTCCCTCCCGCCTCTATGAGCTAGACTTTATGATTTCCGATGATACAATACATTCTCTAACTCATGTTATTTTTGTGCTTAACTTATCACTGTTTTGGTTTATGATGAAGCACAGAGGCAGGTATTGTAAGACATTGCTAGGGTGGTTTCACTGGTTATTTGACTATACCTAGCATTTCAGCCAACAGGTAAGTAGAGGTAAGTAGGTAGGTGTTTGCATTAATTGTATATACCATCTGCATTTCATGCTAGAGTAGTTGTATTTCCACTTGTATATATGGTTGCTTTCATTTTCTGTACTATATATATATATATATGTATGAGCCAGGGGTGATATCACCACCCCAAATGATTACTAATAATCTTTTGTTGAGATCAAGCAGTTCACAGGTCATGCCAGAGATGCAGAGGTTCTCATGCGCTCTACGGTGAGCACATGTCCCCGAGTTGGAGCTAGATGTTATCCCCTACCCTAGGGATAACTAAGGAGATTATGTCTCGAGGCCCACAGGTCCTTGACATGGAGTACCGAGAGCCAAATCGACTTGAGCCTGGCCCTAGAGGGCCCATCCTTCTTCTTCTTCTCGAGGGCCCATCTTTCTTCAGGGCCCAGCCTCTGAAGAAGCTTTGAGTGAAGATCCTAAAACGAACTCCAACAATCCTTGGCAAACCGACAGTCATAGAAAATATTCCTAACTGTCTCTGGGCGCTTACAAACAGGACAAAGGTCATCTGACAGATCAATCTTGGCCAACTTGGCCTTAGATGGAAGCCCCTTTTTGATCCAAACTTGACTTCAATTGAAAACTTGTGACAGTCCTTAACCAAACATCAAGACAACAAGAGGATGTTCAAATTAGTGTTGCAAAACTCTACATTGGCAGGAACTTAGGAAATCGGAAAAATCAGGGAAAAATTGGCACGCATAAATTCGGACCTGAAAAACTTTAGAAAACTCAACAACCTAAAAAATGAGGAAACAATCAGAAAAATTGGGAGAAGTCATATTTTTTCCGCATTGGTCCAGCTTGCCAATGGATTCATCTAAGATGAGGATGCAATCACTATGATACAGGAAAGTGCACCCGCCAAAGAAAAAGCTTTTGAACTTTCAAAAATGCCTTGCAAATCTTCAACAGTTCACCAGGGGGTTTAGGAAGAGCCTTGCATAGGATATGGACTGAAAACTTTACAAAAAATCTAATTTGGTTTTATTTTTCTGTAGCTAGCTTTGTTTTCACTCGTTCAAAATATTTACTTCTTTGATATGTTCTACTTTTCCATCCTTTTGACCTATTTTCATCAGTAGTGGACATTAATATAATTTCATTTTATTGCTTTGTAGGCAATTGGTCTTGTTATCGCACAATTTGTACTTTGATCAAAGGAAAGGGTAATGGAGAGCAAATTGGCGTAACTTGAGGTTATCCTATCACTGTCACCTCAATAGGATTCCTCTTTCTCTTGAAGGTCAAGATGGCTATTAAAAGGTCCCCTCTCACAAGTCACCACTGATCAAAAAGTCCTGGGGTTATAACCAATGAAGTGATGAAATATCAAGATGTACCTGCCCGAAACAAAGCAACAAGAAACTATATATTTTGCAAGTACAACTTGCTTGTTAGCACTTCATAAAACCACTGACTTTCTCAATAAAAGCAATTGGCTGAAAATGATGAAGTAAACAGAAAATTATAACAACAATATTTATAAGACACTACTTCACAATAATGTATCATGGTATGTATCACTCTGATTCTCAAAACATTTGAATATGTGCATTTAATTCTTTTTACTTCTAACGTGTGCTTGGACCTTGTTATCCTCAATTTCTAGGGATAACTAGGAGATCATGTCTCGAGGCCCACAGGTCCTAGACATGGAGTACTGAGAGCAGGATTGACCTGAGCATGGCCCTGGAGGGCCCATACTTTTCTTCTTTCGTCAAGATTTGTCTTGTCAGCAACAACAACATCCATCACCATTGGCTTGGTCTTGTATTGGAGAAGGGTCTTGATCCATGAGGTAATTGGTCCAGGTATCATGGTATGTGTCACTTTTGATCATTATAACCTTTAAATGTATGCATCTGATCCCTTTTATCTCTGACAACTGCTTGGATCTTACATTGGCCCTCTTGACCATGCTTGGGGAGATTGACTGGGTGCCCTAGCAAGCCTGTACTCATAGGTTTTGGTTTGCCACTGGGGGATTTTTGAAGAGCCATCGTCTGCTCCCATCATACCACCACTTTTCCATCTTATCTCCCGCTCATCTGTCCCATTCCCCTTGTCCGGGCATTAGGATGATCTGTTTGTGGGGTTGCACCTTATCTCATGGGAAGAAGGGGCTAAAGGCCTAGAAGGTAAAAGCAACTGGTAAAAGATAAAAGCCTAGAAATAAAACCTCGAAATGCTTCGCCCAAGGATCCCCGAGAAGGCAATAAAATGCCTCTTAGCAAGAAACAAGAGGGACCCGAAAAAAATAACAAACAAGACCTAATCAAGAGGATAGGGGGTCTCATCACGAGCCAGCCTATTATGTTCATGGGTACCTAACAGCATGACATTGCCACCATCTGGTTACCACGCCAGGGCAGTGACCTTTGGTTGCATGGCCAAGGGAAAAGGGGTCTCATCACGAGCCAGCCTTATCATATTTGTGAAAGTACTGGTGGGTAACACTGTCAGCTCTGGTCACCACGCCAAGGCAATGTCCTCTGGTTAGCCCTTGAATAAAAAGAAAAAGAAGAAGAAAAAGCAAATAAAGAAAAGA
>SNQJ01S0223975.1:0-14820 GCA_010110895.2 Picea sitchensis | reverse complement strand
TTACAGTAGGTTTTGTTGTAGGTTGTATCCCTTCATTTGCTGGATAATAATAAAGGAAGGACCTGGCAATTTCTCTAGTGGACGTAGCCCACACTTGGTGAACCACGTAAATCTGTGTCTCTCTTGTATTGTGTGTCTTCTATGTTTTCTTTCTGCATTTGTTTTATTTTATTTCTCCGCGGTCTTGTTTTTCTAACACCTCTCAGCCTAGAAATGTATGAAAATGCCAGAAAATTGAGATGAGGAAACTCTGTTTCAGGATCTCGATCTACAACAGGAGTGGGTCTTCAAACAAGCTCTAATACCATGTTCGACAACACAAGTATTCCAACAAAGGATGAACAAATTCAGTAACCACTCACATAACCAAATCAAATATAAACACACCGATGTTTTCATGTGGTAAAACCCCTATGGGGAAACATCCACGACCCCAACCAACGCGGCCACTTGGAGCAGTTTATTAATGCAAAGAAAAAGATTACAGAGATATTTTACAAGAGAGTTTCTCACAATAGATCATCGGCAAATGACCCTCCATTCTCTTTAAATATATATCATGGACCAATCGGGTGTTAAGCCACGGATAAATGGTCATTAAGATTGAGGAGAGTATGAACTGTCGGATCACTCTATGTCGGGAACATATCGTGACCGTCATATTTCCTAACTACAAATGCATACTAATGCATACTAAAAAAACATACTAAGAAACACACCTTTACCTAACGACATATTAGACCAAGTAGATCTTAACTAACTCCTAAGTGTCTAAATATCCTAACAAGAAGAATGGGAGTCACTCCAATCCGACGGAGCTTGTACACTAGTTAGATTTGAGTTTTGTTTTCTTTCTGGAATTTTATAAATTCAGTTAATAATGTCCATATACACAGTGTCGCGCCACCATACATAGTTTACCTGTTTTGATTAAGTGTTGGTTGATACAGAATTAAAAACTCAACAGCACAAAACCCAAAGCATGAGAAAATCCAATACAATCCATCATTAAGGATGACAGGGACAACCCTTGTGGTCAGAGGCGCCCTGAATCCAAATCTAATCAGAGCTAAAGGCCACGCACACCCATTCTAGTCACAACCTTTATTACCAGTCTGGCACCCCAACTGTCGCCCGTTAATCCATAAAGTCGTATTATACCAAGATGCCATCGAACTTCGTGCCAAGACACCCACCCATCAAGTAGAAAGGTCTCGATTTGGCCATGTCCCTATTCCACTCAAACGAGTAAATACTCAGATCACCCAATCAGATTTCATTTAATTAAACCATCCCATCGAACAACTCACACCTTCTTGCGTCCATACAGTCATCATGAGGAGCAATTATTGTTAAACCTACCCGTTAAATCCAGACAAAAGACTCTCATCACTCACCTGAGAATGTATTGTTTCTAAAACCGAGCATAGTTATTTCCACATGCAACACTGTGAAACAGTAGAGACCTTTGCAAAATCCGAAGACATAGCCTAGATTTTATCTACCACAAACATGCGAATGTCGAGAGCTGTAGCAAGCCAAAGCACCATGATGAAAGAAGTAGTACCAGACGAGATCTGTGACCCGTGGGTCGAGATCATAGGAAACCTCAAAGGGAGGATAGAGAACGTCAAGTTGCTCATCCTTGACCTCACAGACTCAGCTTTGTTCCCACAGATACACCCAGAAGTCTTTTGGGAGTTAACCCCAGATGGAACTAGAGATATGTAGTTTATACCAAAAAAGGAGTTCATTAATTTGTTTAACTCGACCATCATGAACCTCAGATATTTACCAGTCTTCAGCACCACAGGAAACATGGCGCATTGCACAAAATTTTTGATAAGCAGGGTACACGACCAAAGCCTATGGTTGCATAAGTGTTATCCAATCCATGCAAAGGACATCCAGCAGATTACTATACTATCCTTCGAAGGCGAGGATGTGTCAAAAGGATTTCAGGAACCTGGTAAGCATGGGAAGAAGAAAGGTGAACTTAGCATGTACGAGAAGTTTAACACCAAGTGCAACGAACGCACAACAGTCATTGAGCCAATATTACCCGAACCAGTCCAGACTGGCTGCTACGTCATAGACAACAAGGTTATGAGATCCTACTATAAGGGAGAATGCACACTGGATGCGCTATCTGTTGCCAATTTTTGCAATCAAGGAGCAGTATTCAACTTGTGTAGTTTCCTGCTGGAGGAACTACTCATAGCTTGTGAGGAGGCACAAGAGAAAGGAAACACCTTTACCTACGGATACCTACTTGTGGCATTCACAATGATCAAGTGGAAGTCCCTGGTGGGCCGACAACCGTCAATACTAGACAAAGGGCGTCTGGAAAAGATGTTTGAGCCATGGCAGTCCAGACCAGATTCAGAAAACATAGCGCTCAACAACGCAGCATTTTCCAAGTGGTACAATTCTATGATCGATGCAACACAGAGGCCACGCATACCACAGGAGATCCTCAATAATAACACAAGGAATATTGCATTCGGCATGAACCGGCACAGTACATTCGCCTGGCCGAGGCATGCTAGTCGGGAATGTTTTCACACACGGATGCTACCTTTTTATCTGGATGAAGAATCCTTCGACAAGGAGGTAATGTCATGGCCATGAGTTAAATGCGACCCACGAAAATCAGGCATGCACTATATTCTGCCAGCCGAGCTGGTCAAGAAAAAAGACAAGGAAGCAGGAGAGGGACCAAGTTCAGACCCCAAACAAAAAAAGCTAGATGCGTCGGGACAAATTGAATCCGAGGCGGAGGAAGAAGCACAGATTTTGGTGTGGAAGGAAAGAGTGGCCCATCGTAACCTACCATACAATGCCTTGCTATTAGGAGCATAGGTTAACTAGATCCTAGGCATTGTGCTTGGGACCAAACCATTACAGAAGAAGCAGATAACTGGGGTCTCACCGCACAAACCCCTAAACCCACAACCCCTTGCATCTGTCGCTCCTCGCACCCACTCCACGACCAAAATCACCCCTATTATTGATATCCAGGACAACCCAGAGCCTGGGACATTCCTGTCCACACCCATCATTGATTAGTCTCCACCACCACTTCAAATACCAAATATCCTCACTGCCACCCCACATCAGATCACAACTTCAGAGATGATGCATTTATACCACCCAGAGGCAGAGGGGTGACAAACCCCATAGACAACCATCGAATTCACCAAGCCCAGCTTAGAAATTTCCAACCCCGACCCCAAAGCCCTAGAGCAAAGTACTATACTATATGTTCCAAACCCAAGCACCCAGGAATGGAAACATGAGTCATCAACACAGGACTAAGCTGCCAGAAGCACAAAAGAGCCAGAAGATGACCGTGACCAGCAAATCACCTCACCACCTAAGGGTGAGGAGGCCCAAGAAACCATCATGCATGATGCAGAAGTACCATAGGACATGGAGATACCAGATGTGCCCAAAGAACCAAACTCAACAATGGCATAGGATATGCCAACCACACGGGCACAAATGGAGAAAGTCCTCCAGAACTTCAACAATGTGCATAATTGATGTAGCTCTGCATCACTAGAGTAGAGGTATTGACGCTCCTGCCTGAGGATCTAAGATTGAGGATCGCACCAGCATCGCATACAGAGGAGGAGGTAGAAACTCATTCAGACCACTTGATGGCCAGTGCACTCCCTCTACAGACGTGAGTACCTATTGATGTAGCTCCTTCAGATACAAACCTGGTACAGTGGCCAACATCGCAGTTATTTGGGCTAATCAGATCCTCCACAGACCAACTAGAGAAAAGACTCTAGGACACTCAGAGCTCAGCTGAGCTCGCCCGACAAGAATGGATAGTTGAAAAAACATGTAGAACAAAGGAAAAACGTGACATGAACCTAGCCCAGTGCAAACTAGAAAAGGTCTAGGAAAAACTTGCAGAATCCTGGCCCAAGATCCGGAAGGTTGTGCCTAACTTTCCAGAAGCCAGCAAGATAACAAAACCAGAGCAACAAATCAAGTTGATTCAAATGGCATGGACACAGCTCGTGACACGCATAGAGCAGATACAAGCAAAGTTACAACAAGTCCAGCAAAAAGCAGAACAACAGCCTCGATAGTTGTAGGAACAAATGCAGAGGATAATATTGTAAGGTAACAACGCCCGAGCGACACTACACAAATAGACTATGGACTGCACCAGGATCTTTAAGGAAGTCAACGATTGGATGGGTATCATCACTCGACGAAATCAAGTCTTGGAAGAAGTGCACACAAATATCCAGGTGCTCAACAAGGAATTTGTAGTCATGATGGACCCCATGGAGCAGCAGCAAAAGTTCGACCAAATTTAGCAGGCCGACAACGAATTAAATTCCCTCTACGAAGCACAGTCTATAGCCAAGAAAGAGCTGTGTGAATTTCGACCAGTGATTCAAACTGCCTATATACAGATGCACCAGGTCGACGCAACAGCTGACTCCGAATGGAACTCATTGGTTGCAACCAAATCAAAGGAGGACAGCAAAGAAACGACCCAACAATTCCTAGTCGAAGCATCACTCCTTGCTCGGAAATGGCAGGAAAAAGTTGAAATATTTCATGGAGTAAAGTACAGATAATTAGAGCTTGTTCCAGAATTGGGCCCTTCATTTGAAGAAGTGAAGGAAGAAAACACACAAATAGAAGATCTCAAAGGAGAGGAAAAGTCGGATAAGGTTAAGAAACAGTTGCTCCTGGAGAATGTGAAGGAACCAAGTGCTTGACTTGAGGACGAGTCAAGGGTTGTGGTCGGAGCCTGTTGGGCCCTTCATTTTTGAGAAAAGAACTATGCAAGTGTTGGTTTCACAACCTCCATCAGAGGCCGGTAGGAAGAACAACAAAAAACAGTTGTAGAAGCCAGTGCAACAGCATCCAAATAACAGACAGTTAACAGAACAAGAAGATGTGCAAGTAGAACAAAAAGACATAACCCAGTTATATATAGGACAGAATATAATTGTAAAAGGGTTGTTGTTGTCGGGTTTTTGGGATTGATGGGTTTTTGTATAGGTCGGTTCAATCAGATGATGAGTTTGCACATCCATTTTAGTCATTAGTTGATATTGTTAGGTTGAGTAGCATCTACTAGAGTCATGTTCGTGAGCCTTGTCCAAGTTTTTTGTGGTAAATCAAGAAGAGTAGAGTCTGTAATGAACATGACCTACTGGTTGGGAAATCAAGACTCTGTGGTCGAGGGCCGAAGCCATGAGTCTGGAATGTACTTTCTATGTATTAATGAGTTTGTAATGTAAGAAAGGTCTTTAATGGTGATATAAGGAAGGGTTAAATTTACAAATCTAATGTGTCTCTACATTATCTCTTATGACTTTCAGTCTTCCTGTATATCTTATGAGTTACAATTGATGTTCTTATGGTTAACTAATGTTCACAATACTACTAGGCTTGGTTCTTGCATTTATATGTTTCTGATCTAATAATGTTGCTTACGCAAGGACTGAAGTAAGTTCTGAACATTCCATGGATCTTCTGTAGTCTTCTCCCTACCTTTCCCTATCTCTCTATCTCAGCAGCGCTTCGAGTGAGACTTCTTCTCTTCGGAGGAGATGAAAATGTCAGCGCTCTAGACTACATGGTGCCTTTTGTTGGTAACATGAGAAGGACCATGGTCTGGCCAAATTCGCACCAACAACTTTCGTGGGGGGAAAAGACAAATTTATGGTTATATATTTGGATGAAATCACCATTTTCTCCAAGTTTGTTGATGAACATTTGTAGCATCTGAAGTAGGTTTTCTGGAAATGTAGGAGATACGGAATATATTTGAAACCTAGGAAGTCTCACTTTTCCATGCTAGAAGGGAAGCTCCTGGGACAAATCATATTAGCAGGAGGTATAAAAATTGATCCAAAGTGATTCGGTGCCATTCAAGAGATCAAAATCTGCAGAAATAAAAAGACTATCCAGTCTTTCATTGGCAAGATAAACTTCCTAAGGTGCTTTGTGCCAAATTTTTTCAAAATACCAAATCCTATCATTAACATGTTTAAGAAAGATGTTGTAATAAAATGGTCGCTAGAGGCAAAATCAGCATTCCAAAGGATCAAGAAGGATTTAGTTGAAGTCCCTGTATTAGCCAGCCCTAACTATATCAAGGATTTCTTCATTTTTTATTTTTCTTCCGAGGAGACCCTTGTTTTTGTACTATTGCAAAAAAATGGATAAGGGCATGAACACCCCATAGACATTTTTAGAAAATATCTTCAAGATTTTGAGCTGAAGTATGATATATTAGAAAATCAAGATTATGTGTTGATCAAAGCACTCAAGGAATTCAGGGTATATGTGTTGCAGTCTAGCATAACAACCTTTGTTCCTAGCAGCAGTGTCAAAGAGATTATGGTCCAGCCAGACTGTGAGGGGAAAAGAGGGAAGTGGATTGTCAAACTATTGTAGTATGACCTACACATAAAACCCACCAAGCTAATCAAGGGACAAGGACTTGCCAAGTTGTTATCAGGATCAAACTGTAAGGTGATAGAATTACATCAAATCTTCACCCAATCAGATGCACCCATCATATGGCATGGACAAGATAGCATGCAGGTATTTGAATATTACTCATCTTCACCTTGGAATAGAAACATCATTTATTTTCTACAACATCTTGAATGTCCACCAGATATGAAAAATATGAAGGCTAGGTCCCTCAACTTGAAGGCTATCAAATTCTACATCTCAAACCAAAAACTGTATTGGAGGGATCCTGTTTGCATCCTGTTAAAATGCCTTCATGAAAATGAAGCCAAACAAGTCACAATAAAAATGAATAAAAGAGTATGTGGAGGACACCAGCATTGGAAGGTCACAACTCTCAAGATCCTAAGGGCAGGGTACTACTAGCCCACCCTTTCTCTAATATATTTATTATTGTTAGGGCCTGCAATGAATGTCAAAAATTTGTAGGAAAACAAAATTTACTATCACTACCCCTAAAACCTATCGCTGGTAGTGGTTCATTTCATCAATGGGGGTTAGACTTCATAGGAGAGATAAATCCACCCTCCAGTGGGCAACACAAGTGGATTCTCACTGCCACTAACTTTTTCACCAAGTGGATCAAGGTTGTGCCCATCAAGAATGCCACTGACAAGATGATCATGAATTTCCTAGAAACCAACATTTTTTCCAGATTTGGCTACCCAACAATCTTATAACAGACAACACCCAAACATTCAATTCCAAATCCATGATCGACTTATGTGGCAGTCATAACATTTCCTTGACACATTCCATGCCCTATTACCCTCAGGGGAATGGTCTGGCAGAGTCATCAAACAAAACTCTCATCAAGAGTATCAAGAAGTTGTTGACCAAAAACAAGAAATCCTGGGACTCTAAGATCAAGTATGCTTTGTGGGCCGATAGAATCAGCACCAACAAGTCCTTGGGAATCTCTCCCTTTCAACTTGTGTATGGTGCAGATGTTATTTTTCCCACCCAGCTTGGTATACCAGTCCTAAAATTCCTGTAGGAAGAGATTGAGGAGCCAAATGACATCCAAAGGAGAATCTTTCATATTATAGAGGCTCAAAAAAAAAAAAAGTATTGGATCAAAGGATCGAAGCATACCAGAACAAGATCAAAACAACCTTTGACAAGAAAACCAAGAAGGAGATCTTTCAAGAAGGTGACCTGGTCTTAAGGTGGGATGCCAGAAGGGATGATAAGTCCAAGCATGCTAATTTTGATAACCTCTGGTTTAGACCTTTTAAGGTGCTTTAGGTTCTAGACAATAGCACATTTACTTGCACGATCTCGATGATACAGAGATCTTCGAAGGCCCAGTAAATGGGTGCTTCCTGAAACACTATTTTTTGTAAGGATGAGGGAAGGTCACTCTTGTACCATAGATGATTTCCTTTTTTTTTTGCATTTGATTAGTTAGTTGTGTGTGAATAAAGACTCCATATCCCAACAAAGGCACTGGGGTTTAGCTACATTTTTGAGTTTCAATAAAGACTCCATATCCCAACAAAGGCACTGGGGTTAGATTCAACGTTAATTTCAGAGATGCATCAATGGAAGACAGAACAAAGGTAGGAAAAGGGATGTGGGGGAAAGTTATTAAATTAAAAGGCACTGATCTTTTGTTCTTAGCACCTCGCAGGGAAGTGTTATCCTCAGTTAGAGCCAATTTTTTAACCTAGGTATGCACCCCTACCTTTCCTCTCTCATTTCCCTATCCCTTCATCAAATTTTTCCTCTTCTTGTTGATAAAGTTGGTTTCTCATCTCTTCAATAACTTTTTTTTCCTTGTTGGCTTGCTTGACTGATTCTTTGCGTAGAGTTTTTTCTTATTTTCTTGACGGATAAACACATATCGTGATTTGGTTCAAATTAATTGTCATCTAATTTTCCTTTAATTCAAATTACAATAGTTCGGTCAAGTATGTTGTATGCACAGGGAAAAACCATGAGAAAAATGAAACATTCAGAGCAGTCCATTTCAGGCTTGAAATACGAGTAAACAGACAGGTTCAATTTTCAGCGGTGAATATCCCATGTACAGTTCAGATTGATGATTTTCATGCATTTGGATCATTGAAGTCACGCAAGGATTAACGACTAGAAAGAATTCCATAAGTGACAAGAGATTTCCACGTCAATCGGTTCCATACTACTACAGGAGATTTCCATGTGTTACATCCTGAAGAGCCAAAGTCTCGAAGTGACGAGAGACTGCCACATCAACCGGGCCCATAATACTTCAGGAGTTTTCCATGATTTACATTCCGAGCTCCCGAAGCCTAAAGTCCCAAAGTGATGAGAGAATACCACGTCAACTAGGTCCATACTACTCTGAAATATTTCCATGCGTTACATCTCGAATTCCCAAAGATCTGAAGTCCCAAAGAGACGAGAGACTGCCACGTCAACAGGGCCTGTACTACTTCAGGAGTCTTACAAAATTTGCATCTAAAAGCTCCCGAACTCTGAAGTGTCGAAGTGACGAGAGACTTCCAAGTCACTTCAAGAAAATGCCACTTCAGGAGATATTCATGCTCCGCGTTCAAAAGCTCCTGAGATATAAGAAATTGGCACCATCTCTAAATCAAATAGGGGAGTTATGATATGGAATACGAATAGAAATTTAGTAGGGGCGCTAAAGTAGGAGGGTCACCCCAATCATAGATTGTGACAAGATCGAAGACCACACTTGATTGTGGGGATGGAAAATGCAAAAACGTTAACATCATTGAGTGGTCTCGCAATCGAAACCACGGTATTGTTGGAGAAATACATGGAATCTTGTAGTGGATTGTGGGAGTCAAAGCGGTGTGAAGTAAGAACCATTTTTTTTATTAATTCAAGTGTGAAGTATACATTTTTGTACTCCAAGAGTGTTTTAGTCAAGTTAATAATTTGTTCTACAATTGTTAATGTAGAGTTAAGTCTCATTCATAGAGGGACGAGAGCCTCTGGAACTCTGATAAATATGTGGTTTATGTATGTTTTGAAGGTCAGATTTTTGGGAAAGGATAGCAATACGTCAGACTGGTTGGACCCATTCTATGCATGGATTAAATCTCTCTACCTGGTGAATATACTCTTGATGACAGTGTTTCGTTCAAATATTCATATGCTTTATCTTATCTTGAATGCATTTTTTTATTTGTGCAAAGTACATTTCATTTCCTTTAGCTATTGTATAACTTGTCTTTATTGATATGAAACATGTGAAAACAACTAATGGTTGGTAAAGATTTTTTTTTATTGCAACCTGTGGGAGTGATTGTGTTTTTTATACATGTTTAATGTCTTGAAATGATATTTTAAGTATTGAACTTCTTGCAGCAGATTATTCATTAAGTAATTGATTGTTTCCCTTTGTTTTCTATTATTTCACTTGTATTTCATTAGTGTGCCACTAGCCAAGTAGGACCCTCATCCATATCATCTTTCCAACCCAACCATGCTCCTGTCTTGGTAAGACCAACCCTCTAACTAACCCAAAAAATAAAATTATCAAAAGAATAATGATCCCAAAACTTGAGGTGGCCTAGCTTTGCCCTTCAACAGTCAGATGCATACTTTAGAAACAACAGTTGGAATCCTAGACCCACCTGAAATGGGCTATGGTTGGTGGAGCTATGGAGAGCCTTTTTGTAACTATGTTAAACATAGGGGAGACTCTCTACCCATGTATGTGGATGCTTAGAATTGTACATGTGTGGTATGTGCATAATCATTTGATTGATGACCTATGTTTGGTCATCGGTTTGGGGGTGGAAAGTAGTGGATTGTGTGAGCTTGGTGTCCAATAGAGACCAGAGACTCGACCAAAATGTGTTGAGGAACCTATTGTCCCAGTTGGATATGATGGTCTGTAGTATCCCAAAGTGGACCCACACTCGTTCGAAGAAGAGATTAGCAGTATATGCCGCTGTGATATTCTTTTTGCAGGCTGTGAGGATGACCATCTTTGAAAACCGATCAACGACCACAAATACACAATCATTTCCTTGTTTGGTGGATGACAAGGCAAACATGTAGTCCATTGAGATCGATTCCCAAGGCTTATTTGGAATAGTAAGAGGGGTGTATAATCCTTGCTTCTTGATGGTTGGCTTGTAAATGGCATAGGGAGTGAAATATATGATATAATTGTTGACATCCTATTGAGATTTTGGCCAATAAATTTTTTTTTGAAGAATGACCACAGTTTTTTCCATGCCAAAATGTCCTACCACCCGACTATAGTGGGATTCCTAAATCATATTTGCATGTTTTCCTATAGGAACAGAGATATGGCCTAGGTAGCATAAGATTTTATCCTTAAAGTAAAAATCGGTGACAATTGCACCTGTACCCAAGTGCTGATAGGTTGTGGTGAAGTCCAGATCTTGTTGATAAAGTTGGGGCCACTCAAATGCTTCATGTCCACAGGAACAGAGCACAGTGGTGAGTGCATCCACAAGAGGTCAACTAAGGCAATCAATGAAACGATTGGAGATACATGTCTTATACTTAATGTTGAGGTGAAACTTCTCCAGGTACATGGACCAATTTTGATGGCATTCGTTCTGCAATTTCCCTTGTGTCTGTATGAACTGCAGAGGCTTGTGATCAATGTGTATGATCGTCTCTTTTCCCATAATGTAATGTTTCCATTGATGACAGGCTTGTAGAATGGAATACATTTCCTTGTCATAGTTGGGGTATTTCTGGATAGTATTAGAGAGTGTCTCACTATGGTATGCCACTAAATGCCCATGTTGAGTGAGAACTGCACCCACAACATAGTCATATGCATCAATCTCAATCTCGAATGGTTGTTGCAGATCAGGAAAGGAGAGTATTGGAGCTTAGCACAAGTGATGCTTCATATAATTGAATGCTTGTTTCTTCTCCTTCCCCCACATGAACTTGGCCCTAACACTGCCCTTGGTCACCTGGATGAGGGCCCATGCAATATGGGAGAATCCCAACATGAACCATCGATAGAATTTGGATAGTCCCAAGAAATTCTGAAGCTCAATCAATGTGGTTAGGGCTATCCAGTCACGGATGACTTGGATATTAGCTATATAAACATGTACCCCATGCTCATCAACAATGTAGCCCAAGTATTGGACCCTTTTCATTCCAAAAGAGAATTTTTCCAAGTTGGCATATAGCTTGTGCTACCACATAGTGCTCAAAACCTATTGAATATGCCGCATGTGCTCCTCCCACATTCTGATGAAGATGAGGATGTCATCCAAATACACCACCACAAAAGAGTTGGTGAAGGGTCTCGATACATCATCCATAAACCTCATGAAAATGGTTTGTTCATTTGTTAAGTCAAAGGGCATGACTAGCCATTAGAAGATACCTTCTTTAGATTTGAAGGTTGTCTTCCATACATCGGTTGGTTCGATAGGAACCTAGTGGTAGAAATACTTTAGATCAATCTTGTTGAATAACTTTTCCCCCTTGAGTTGGTCAAGAAGGTAATCAATCCTGGGAATGGGCTACTAGTTCCTAACTATGATTTTGTTTAAGGTTCTACAATCAATGTAGAGTCACCAAGTCACATCCTTCTTTTGCACCAGTACAATCAGGATTCCACAAGGGTAGGAATTGGGTCTGATATGCTCGTTTTGAAGAAGATTTTAGATCTAACGCTTGATTTTTTCATTTTCCATCAACGAGCGACGATAGACTGGTCCATTAGGTAGAGGTGCATCAGGGGTTAGATCAATTGTATGCTTGAATTGGCAGTGTGTCAGTACCCCTATAGGTGAGGAGAATATGTCTTTGTATTCTTCCACGATCTTGTCCACTTGCTTCTGCTGCAAAGAGAGGCTATGTGTAGAGGCCATGGATGTGGTGGTGACCTTCTTCTTACTGTGAACATGGATCACAAAGAAGATGAACTTCCCGGTCTGTGAGATGACCTTGCTGCATTTCTTAGCAGAGATTAAAGAAATAGTAGTAGGTGGCGCTACCTCTGGTATCATGTACAATTGTCTACCCAAAGTAATAATAACATTGTAGGGTCTAGAATCATACACAACATGACGCTTCCACAAATATGGTTTTCCTAAAAGAACATCACAAACTTCAAGGGGAGAAATATCACACAATACCTCATCCTTGAAAAGCTTGATGCCATAGAAAAGACAACACTGTTGGCTCACACAGATATCTCTTCCTTGGCGAAGCCAACCGATGGTGTAGGGTTGCAGGTGCAGTTTCGTTGGTAGGTCCAGCTACTTGATGACCTCTGCTGAAATCAGGTTCTTCTGACTACCACTATCGACAATGAAATGAAGCGAAGCCCCCTTTACCCACATCTTTGAGTGAAAGAGGTGCTCCCCTTCCTCTGGTTCTTCTGGTTTTCTTAGACGAGCTTTGGTGGTAGAGACAATGGCACTGGTTTCAACATCGATAATCCGCTTCCCTCCTTTAGGATTTGATTCGAAATCAGAATCAGCCTCTGACTCGGAAGTCTTCAATTCGACCATGAGAGACTGCTTGGAGCGGCATTCTTCAATGTTGTGCCAAGGGATTTTATGGTACTCACACCATTTTCTCGTGTCCTTCTTCATCCTCTCATTTCCCATATTATTTTGTGTCTTGGACTGGTTTTCCTGAGGGTGACCATCTCAACTTGGTCCCTTTCTGTGTGATTTGGGGCTACCTTTTCCCTGCTTTGGTTGTGAGGGGTTTGCAGATCCAAACTCTCACCTTTTCTGCTTAAATTTATGCTCGATCTTGACAATGTATCTATAAGACACGCCCAATGAGACGATGTCCATAAACTCCATTTTTTTAAATGTACCTATGCAAACATATGTGGTATTTGAGCACCAAATGAAGCTCAGAGTCTTTGATACCCAATTTGGTGCATAGGGTATGGAAAATATTGTTGAAATATAGTACTGTCCAGTCCCTTTCTTGAGGTAGGGTGGTCCATCTGGTGTACTGGTCCTCATAGCTTCCAACAGGGTAGTATTGTTCTTTAATGGAGTCCTGAAAGGAATCCCATGTAGGTGCCACCACAAACATTGTAAATTCCTCCATGACCCTTTTCTCAGAGTAAGTATCCTACCAGTCTTTAACATGGAGAACAGTCTTGAGGAGTGCAAAAGTGATATTTTCCCTATCAGAAAAATTGTGGACCGAAAAATACCCTTCGAGTCGATTCAACCATTTATCTACAGCATCTGCATCTATCAGTCCTTCAAATAATGGAATATCAAAATTTACTTGTACCTTGAAGAGGGTTGCATGGTTTCTTGATGAAGATGCTTCTCCTGTGGGCAGTCGTCGAAGGATTTGCGCAAAGTTGTCCATCATTTCATTCCTTTGTCATGCGGGGGCTGTTAGATCATGTTGTCATTGATGTCAAAGGATTGATTTCAAAGAAACAATGTCTTTTCATAGTATATTGATGAAGTATCTATTGTCATTGTTGTAAATGAATGGATTTCAAGTGAAGTCATTGATAAATGAAGTCATGCATAGATGAAGATGGATCAATGTGTTTTGATTGATATATGATGCATAAATGATGTCATGCATAGATGAATATAGATCGATGTGTTGTCATTGATATATGATGCATAGATGGATGGATGCATTAATGTATTGATCGTTGGATCATGTCATGCATAGAATCAATGACAAAGGGACAATGTCATAGTAATGTATTGTCATGGGTTATTCCAGTTGGATTGATGTAAAGATGACTCATTATTGTCTTGTCATGGTTGATAGGAAGTACAAATGGATGAACTCCAAAGTGGTCCCCTTATGGTGAAAGTCCTCACGGGAAGATTCTTTGCGATTGAGTTATCCTAGAAGTATGGTTAGAAAACCCATGATTAATTGTGGAATAACGATATCAAGATCAGTGAATTTGTCGGTGAAACTATCCTAGATGGATAGTGCTTGTCATGTCATTTTTAGTGGTATGTGGAATGTCACATAACTCCTCGGGTTTTGATATTTATGGCCTTGTGAAGTTGGAGGACCCTCATGTGTTGGCTAGAAGCCCCAAAAGGTCAAAGAAGTCAAAGTTTTTACAAAGAAGAAATTATTTAAATAATAAAGTGAAGTTATGAAGTCAAAGAGGATTATTTAAATAATAAAGTTAATGGAGAACTTTCTAATTATGAAAAGTGGTTATAAGTGGGTTAACCCTAAAATAAGGAAAGTAGGTTAAGTCGACAAGTGGCTACGTGAACAAAGGGCCTAAGTGGACAAAGTTGGATAAAGGTGGCTATTGTTGGTCACTATAATTGCTTAATTAATTTCAAACAACCAAGTGAAACATAAATT
>SNQJ01S0223973.1:7661-22481 GCA_010110895.2 Picea sitchensis | reverse complement strand
GAATAAACCATATGGTGAAAATCTTGGCTAAGCTCCAACGCACCATGACAAAGTATTTGTCGTAAAGTGTGGGAAACTTAAAATCAATGCAAAGGTGCATTGGATATGAATGTGGCCACGAATGTTGGCACATTCATTAAGGTCAATTGATATCTGAATTACATTTTGAAAAATTTGGTAGGATGAAATGATGCATAGGTAAGGAATGATGTATCCTTTTTCTTTGTATCATTGAATAGATGAAAATGACTTGGACTATTAGTATGCTTGATTTTGAAAAGGTAATGTGCATGCAAACTAACAATTTGTTTGGCTGAGGAATGTTGAAATTGCAGGAGGAAATGGGTCTTGGCTATGGAAGCATTGTAAGCCCATAAGAAAGACCAATTGCCTATTGAGCCAAACTGAAAGGAATGATATTTCCTTTCTGAGAAAGTGAATTTGATTGTTAGTATGCACAATTTTGAAATTTTTTATGATGACGTTATAAAGGTGCAATAAAATGTATGTCCATGGAAACTAACAATTTGTTTGGCTGTTTGAATATGAAAGTGCAGGAAGCAAAGGAGTATTGAATACGGTAGCGCTGAAAGCCATAAGGAAGACCAATTGTTTGTTGATCCAAACCACTATGGGAAGGAAAGTCCCATAATTATGAATCTGTGTCTTGTGAGAAACAAATATGGAAACAAAATGTGGAATTTGGATACCTGTGGGTCACTGATTTACAAGAAAATTTTGAATTTAATATTTATGATGATGTCTCATGAATTTTTATATGTCTGTGATATGGGTGAGAAAGAGTATAATCCAATCACATGAAATAAAGACTGAATTGGGAGAAGAAGAGTAACCTTCGTCCTTATCTATGATTGAGTTAGGAGAAGGAGAGTAACCTTCGTCCCTAACTTTAGCTGAGTTGGAAGGTTGTCAAGATGTAAAAGCATGAAAAATGGCTACTGCTGAGCCATGAGAACCCTGTCATAAGCCATGATCACCTAGAATATATTGTGTTGAGGTAACACAAGCTGGAGGGATTCCTCGACAGTGAAAGACTGAGGGATGCGTCGACTATAAGACTTGATAGAGTCTCTGGAATTCTTCCTGTGCGAGAAAACCTTTGTAAGGAAAGATGGATCACCGGAGGGACTGTATAGTAGAGAAGGGGATGCCTGAGCCTGGGCTTGGAGGGTGAGTGACTACAAGGAAGAGGAGACCTTAATATTTCTTGTAAACTATTGACCGAGATCATGCACATGATGGGTAGTTCTTCCTGTGCGAGAAAGCCTTGTCAAGGCAAGATGGATCACCCGAGGGACTGTATAACAGAGAAGGGGATGCCTAAGCCTGGGCTTGGAGGGTGAGTGACCGCAAGGAATATGAAACCATGATAATTCTTGTAAAATATTGAATTGGGATCATGAACCCAATGGGTATGTCAAGGAAAAACAATGAGTTTGGATAACAAAACAACCATGTGGATATAAATCCACAAATTGCGTAGATAATTATTGTGCTAAGATTATGAAATTTTCCTAGATTTGTTTTTTCATGCAATGTTTTCACATAAGACTATGATTAACGTGCTTGTTTTCCAAGAATTATTGAAATCAGGTGACCAAGATTAAAGGTCTGAAAAAGGACCTGACCGAGGAAGAAGGATCAAGATTTTTGAAACAACTGAATGAGAAAGGCATAACATGTGTTTTGAGAAAGAACATCGAGGATAGTGTTCCTTTAAAGGGGAGGGAATTGTAACACCCCTGTTTCCCCCATATTGTAATTAATCATAAAATAATATTTACCATGCTAAGGAATGTGGACAGTGTAAATGTATTATTATTTGAGTTGCCAATAAATGACTATGGGGGTGAAGCCTTGAAAGTACTGGCCATGATATCACTAGAGGAAATAATGTGAAAACTATAAGGGAGGGTCATTATATCAAATAACCCCAAATTCCCTTGATGAGGATAATAAACCTCCTTCAGATCCCAAGGAGAGAAATCAATTAATGATGAAAGGACTAGTGGTTGAATTATCAACCACTCCCATGAATGGAAGCATGGCCAAAAATGCAAAATGTCAGCCCAAAGTACCACTGGTATGATAGGCCAAGCTGACTGGAGTTCCCTTCTGACAGAAGGAACAAGATGGGTCGAGAACCATCCTGGAAGAAAGATATACAAAGGGATAAGGAGAATGCGCAGATTTGTCCAATGAATAATGAAGAGAAGGCCACGAGCTTGATGCAGAGTGATAATCTGATAAACCTCGCCGAGGCCATAATAGAGAAGAAAATCTCTAAAAGTTTGCAGAGAACAGAACCCAAGAAGAAGATGAAACGGAAAAAGAATCCTTGAGAACTGTGAGAGTTCCCTGGTGATATCATGGCTTGGTACAGGGGTGGCCAAAGTGCTAACAATGAATGCCTTTGAGCCTATGGTTAGGTGGAAGGACGAACACCCATAGTTAGTTAGTTGGATACCACCTGTAATTGATAAGTAATCATATATATTGTGTATTTAAGTGGTACTATGAATTAAAGTTGGATATCCTATGAATGGTGTAGGGATGGATATGTTTGCTTAATGATTTATACTATATCCCTTTTTGCATATGCTTTATTTTGTAATTAGGAAAGTAGGAAATTATATGGATTGGACATGTTTTATACTCATAAATGCTTGCGCCCTATGGTGGCTTAAGCTAGATCCATGAACTGTGAGTTCGTTGACCTTGGGCATAGTTTCATGTACGCATGTCGACCCTCCTAGTCGTTCTGAGTCCCTTAGAGGATGGAGTTTGTTAAAGCTCATGAGAGATAGTGAACGTATACATAGGCTCTCTGCGAGGCAAACAAAGAACGAGAACCACTTAAGTTCTAGAGTTGAGGAATGAACGTAAGGGGTGCGCAAAATGATTCTTCCAAGTGTTACATTCTAGAGAAAGAGCACAAAGCTCTTAAGCCTTTAAGAGCTAACAAAGCTCAGGAAAAGTAGGGATATTGAAGTATCGAAAGGGAAGGCTCCTTTTTTTGGATGAAGAATGAACGAGAAACTATGAAGAGTCTGCTAAAGATCAAGAGAGATAGTGCACACATGCACAGGATCTCTGTGAGGCAAACATAGACCGAGAACCACTTAAGTTATAGAGATTAAGGAATGAGTGTAAGGGGTGCGTGGAAGAATTCTTCCAAGCATTACATTCAAGAGAAAGAGCGCAAAGCTCCTAAGACTCTCAGAGCCAACAAAGATCAGGAAGAATAGCGAGTTTGAAGTATTGAAAGGGAAGGTTCCTTTGTTTGGAAGACGAACGAACGAGAACTATTCGGGAAGAGCCAAGGTCCATTGTGACCATTGGGCATGGGAAGGACTAAGGGAGTCAACCCCTTGAGTCCTTCGGACTTCGTAAGTTCAATGAATTGAGAAAGT
Organism: Picea sitchensis; assembly: GCA_010110895.2. Taxonomy (NCBI): domain Eukaryota; kingdom Viridiplantae; phylum Streptophyta; class Pinopsida; order Pinales; family Pinaceae; genus Picea; species Picea sitchensis. The sequence continues at coordinate 19,047 of SNQJ01S0223973.1, read as the reverse complement.
TCATTGTAAGGGAAGTAAAAATCCCCGAAGTCCCGAAGTCCCAAAGTTAATATGGACCTTAGATCTGAGGATGCTTGAGAACCATCTCGATTGTTAGATCTATGAGGTAATCAGTCTGGCGTTGACCAACTTCTGGAGATTTCAATCGAGGAGTGAGTCAACCTCCTGAAGTCCCGAAGTGCCGAAGTCCATACAAGCCATTGGTGCCAGGAGACACATGGCAGCAGATCCTTCTCTTCAGAGGTTTAGTGCTCCGGAGGAAAATGGATTGTGTGAAGTGAGAACTCCCAAAGGCTGAAGTACCAGATTTCATCCTGACCGTTGATAGAAGGGGATGCGTGTCTAGAGATATGACACTCCGAGAGGATTATACTCCAAAGGTTTGCATTGGTGAGCACGTTGATATTCCCGAAGTGCGAAGCCCTGAAGTGATATGTAGATGTCGATTTGTGGGAGACAGGCGTTGATAGATCATGAAATTTGGGTAAACGCCTTTCGAGAGAAGGTGAGTTTGGAAAGGTAGAAACTCTCGAATGCTGAAATCCTGAAGTAAACCATGACCATCGATCACTAGAATGGCGCATGGAGATAGATCGTGAACTCTAGGTGGAAGCACTCCAGGAGAACGCGAAGAATAAGAGTTTGAAATAGTCGAAGCTCGAACAACTGAAGTAGCCTAGAATCGTCGATCTACAGGAGGACACATGTCATCAGATCACGTACTCTGGGTAAAACTGTTTTGGGAGAAACAAAGAGTGAGGAATCCGCTTACTTTGAGGGGAAGTGAAGTTTGATATTTGAGATCTTGGAAGTCCAAAGACCAAAAATAGATCTCGATCATTGATCAAGAAGGGAGTTGAAGGACCATTGATCTCGTTGAAAGGGCCAAAGTCCCAAAGAGAAAGAAGAACCATTATATTGTGAGGACATGTGGCAGACGATCTGCCATTTTAGAGAAATCACTCTGGAATAAACGGGAGTTTGATAATTGAAACTCCTAAAGGCCAATCTCACGAAGAAGATCATAGTTGCACATCTAAAGGGACAGGTGTCAACAAATCTTCCATTTTGTAAGATTTTCATATGGAGAAAATTAAATATTGAGAGGGAAAACACCGAAACCCGAATCATGAAACAAATCATGTCCATTGATTTGAAAGGGTCAGATATGATCTGCAGGTTCAAAAGGGACAGATATGAGCCATCGGTTCAAAAGTACCATCAAGATCACGAGATCAATGGTCACATTGAATTGCGGGGACATAAGGTGTTCGAACTTTAAAAATTTAAGGGCGGGCCGCAATCGAGACCACGATATTGACAAAAGGACACATGGTGGCTTGTGGTGAATTGCGGGGCAAAAAGAAGTTTGGTTCCAAACCACTCTTGGTCGCACCTACAATCGTGTAATTGGCATTTCGTCGTAACCCATGGTCATATGCAATGGTCGCCAAGAGAAAAGGGGGCTAACGCCAACGACGAGACTTCACTGAAGCACGAAGGAGAAGGTCACGGGTATCACAAGACTTGCAACAGAGGATGAAATGGATTGTGTTTGATTAAGAGGCAAGACTATCAAGTTCTCAAAGTCTCATTTGACTTAGAGAACCATAGAATCTTGACCAGAGGGTCGGGCTGAGTCCCAGACTTTCCAAATTAGAAATATTGTATGGAGAATCTATCCATTAAGAAAATATTTTTTTTTTACGCCCCACCGTGGGTGTGTTACAACAACTTATGACCTTACCCTTGATTACAATGCATATATCTGTCTTCCTTACTCATATCACTATCTCCTCACACATGTATCACTAATAGTAACTAGATCTCACATATCACTCACATTAACTATATATCCTCAGATCTCACAATACATATTCGGATTACATGTTTTCCAAAAGAAAGAGAGGATCTGACCACATTGTTCACCAAAACAACATGGGAGAAAGCACTAGTGGAATCTATGAAATATAAGTTTCACACTTTCATAGGAAAGAGGGGGTTAGATGTTGTGAGTAAGAATGATGATTTTGTGCGCTTTATGACACATGTGTTGGCCTAAAATTGTTTGTGGAAATTATGAAAGGATGAAGTGTTGGCCGCAATAATCACAACCACAGAAAAATATGCAAAGGGGGTCCAATTGAATTGAGCCACATTTTTGGTAAACCAATTTTTGACAGACCATGTAGAAGCCCAGGGGAAAGGCTCGAAGTTTCATTATGCATGGATTCTTATTTTGATTGCACTAGTTGGATGGTAGGATCTCAGTGATTATCGGTGGGGGAGAGTAGCCAGTAGAGGTAATGCAACTGCACAATATGCCAACTTATATAATATGACAAACAAAAAGAGACAAGTGGACAAAAATGTTACATTTTATGTCTACTTTGATATAATCAGGAACATCATAGAACATACACCCTGCATCATAGCCTTGACGGTAGAAACATACCAGGATATTGTGCGCTTCGAAGTAGGGATGCACTATATGTAGATTCAAGAAAAAAGGGACCCTGTGTGCCAGTGGCTACCAACCAACTAAAAATTAACAAAAAATGATTTATGCTTGATCGCTAATGATTGGGAAGATGAGTGGAAAATCCCATTAGAATAAACAAATCACTTGGAAGAGGAAGAAGAATAGGAAAGGGATGACAAAGAACTAGACGAAGGACATGGAAATGGGAAAAACAATGGTGAAGGGAATATGCCAGGACCATCAACAAGAGAAGCACAATCCACAGTCCCACGAGTAGGAGTAAAAAAAAAAGACAAGGGGAAGGGTCCAATAGTCATTGTGCACAAAAATATAAAAGCACACAAGGAACTTCTTGTCTATAATTTAACATATAAAGACATCGACATAATAAACTACCAAGAACAAGATGCCACATAGGAGGTCATTGAAGAAGCAACAAGGAAACAAGTAGGACAACACCAGAAGGTGCACGACCAATTGATAACAATACAACAAATACTAGAGACCATGAAGATAGCATCAGAAAAGGGCTCAGGTGAAGGACCATCCACGAGTTCGATGGAGGAGGCACAGACTGCCAATGTAGTCATGTCTAAGTTAGCAGTTGGGCGTAATGCGTTACAAATCGAGACATATGAAATTGATTTTCTGACAATAGAGCTTCAAGAACATATGAAAACACTAATTCACCTGAACATACTGGTGTCATGGATGCCTATACACATACTACAAAGCTTACAGGTAGGCATTATGCGTGATATAAGGCTCTGCATAGACTTAGAAATAAAATAATTGACCAAAGTAATGGATGAGAGGGATCAAATGTAACAAAAGTATGCAAGTTATCTACAGGAAAAGAGTGAAGTTGAAGAAAACATGGAAGGAGCGATGAAGGATAATAATGAGGTCAAGGAAAGGGCCAAGAAATCTTTAAAAGAGAATAATGAAGCTGAGAAAATGGCGCAAAAGAAACAAGCATCCGTCCAAATTTTGTATAAGGAAATTCCAGAAGTACCATTAGTAGTAGAGGCCACCATAGAAGAATAGGTATCCAGAATCAATGAAGTCATCAAAGGCTTTCGTAGAAGGATTGAAGACTTGTAATCACACACAGTGCTAGGAACATCACTAGAAGAAATGGTAGGAAGAGAAAGAACAACAATGACAACAATAGAAAATGTCAAGAAGGTGGAGGGGGAATGCACTAAGCTCTGCGAGTAAAATGCACAGATATGGAATAAATTAGTAGAGGATATAGAAATGAAGGTCTTGGAAGCTAGATTGAGGGATGATCAGGAAAAGGCATATAAGGCTTCAGAGAGCATAAACACTCTCCTACTGGATGAATGAATGACAAAAAAGGTAGTCATATGAAAACATAATAAATATTTGGGACCGCCAAAAAATTCTCTAGCAATGATTAGGATCACTGGAAGATGAATCACGAAGGGTGATACGCGGGGAAAAGTGAAGCAAGCAACGGATGCTATAGAAGATAAACTATTTACTCTGACTGAGCTACGTGTAGAGGAAATTTTGGGAACGAAGACCGAAATAATCAAGGATTTTGTGACAACTAAGGACGCCTCCCAAAAGTTCATAGAAGCATGGAGGAGCGTGCAACAGGCCTGAGTGGATCAGGACAAGCCACATGTGAGTGTTGGGGGCCTGTTGGACATGCATTTTGGATTCAATTTTCATAAAAATCCTAAGTATGGAGGATATGCACAACAACATAAGAAAGAAGACAAGGCAATAACACAGTTTGCAATAAAGGCACATGGAGGCTCATAAGTGCGTAGTAAGAACATACTTAGTATAAAATAAAGTGGATAATAAAGAAAATAAGAAAGCAAGAGAAGAAAGTGGGCAAAAAAGAAGGATAGTAGTTTGACATGCTAAAAGCAAAAAGATCCTCAAAATCAGGAAGAACAAGAGTTGCGAGTGAAAAGGTAGAATGCATATGTAAAAGTAGGAAAACCAAGCCTAATCAGTGAGTCAACTTGAGTTGTCATGAGTTGTAATTGGGTTTTTGGGATAAGAAAAATAGGGTTTTGATCTCCAGAATCCATGTATAAATATGTAATGGGTCAGGTAGAATAGGGGTTTGCTCATGAGTGTTGATATGTTCTATTCTATGTTCTGTTCATGAGGAGAGTGAGAGAATAGTCTAAGTATGAGGGAAAAAGTACATTCCTGAGTGGAGAACGAAAGTTGCGGAGAGAGGCCCGCACTTTAGATAATCTAGGCAATATGGAGAGAGATATATCTTGATATCTCTATTGTAAGAACAATGCACAACTTGAGACGATTACAAAAACAATAATAAAGAATCCATTTGTTTTGGACGTAGCTCAAAGTTGGGTGAACCATGTTAACTATTGTGTTTTATTGTCTTTTATGTGATTTATCATGAGTGTTCTCTTATGCATATTAAACTAGATTTTTCTACTATATGATCACTGTGCAATAATATGAATGTTATAGTAAATGGTTTATGTTGCAATCTACAGTATAATGGTAATATATACTAAATTCACTAAGTAACCAATGAAGATAAAAATATAGGATGATGCACAAAAAACATATAAGCAAGAATGGATAAGATGATCTCCTCCCATTCCCTCACTTATACAGAAGTTTGTTTTCGACATCCCCAATAGATGCCTCAGGTTAGAATTCACTTACATTTAGGTGATTCCAAAAGGGTCGGTGTCTGAAGGGTTTTGTTGGTTAAGATAATTTGAACCTAGGGTCTTATAACCACACGCCAAAAAATGGTTCCATGATTAAGGGAATGTTTTGGAGGCTGATTAAGAAAGAGATCTCAGAATGGTTAGAAGGGAAGGAATGAGAATTTTCTTGAAAATAAAATAGAAACCCTTGGATGAGAAACAAGAAATGGATGCAAAGGTATGTGTACACAAAACTGCATGATATTTTATTTGGTGAATTTATGATTATTTTAACTGAGTGGTTAGAAAGATTATTGGATAATATTGGAAGGTACCAAACCAAAAAACTGATGAACTGGACTCCTAATTCTATAAGAAAGTTGAATTCAGTAAGTAATAATACTTCTCGCGCAATTTATTTCTGGTTGGACAATATATTGGGAGGTTATATTACATAATTTGTAGTGGATTGTACCTAGTCATACAATGTTGCAGAGAGAGATTTTTTCAAAGGTCAACGTGCAAGGTTCACGAAATTGTTGGGTACGTGGAAAAAGATGTTGTTGTGCGATAAGTGTGTGATGACAATGGAGTTCGATTTCTAAGGGGTTTTTCACACATAGGGGAACTAGGGGATGACAAGAGGATCAGCCGAAGGTAGGAAAGAATGAAGGAAGGCATAAAGGAAGGGATGGACTGAGGATGCAGAGAACTGGAGAATATTTATTATAAGAAGAGGGTGCATTTGGAGTACTGTGCAGTGGACAAAGGTGTAAGAGGAAAAAGACTGGGGCTGAGAAAGGGAAGCCACACAATGATCCTGAAGGAAGATAACCCTGCGTAATCATCCAGATCGTAGAAATACCGTACATAGAAGGAGATGAAGAGAATTTTCAGCTCAGTCCTATAATAGAGGAGACGATAAGTCCTACTGAGACAAGATCCCGTGTCGATTCCACGACCCCGTGTGCATCACCTAGATCAGAAATAACATTCGAGGATTTGTCAAAATCACTTATAGTTAGCAAGGGAGGACAAAGTAGTGGAAGTGGTGTACAGAGTCAAAGTCAACCAATATTGCCTAGGGGAGGTACTACACAAAGAAACATGGAAAGGGTAGAAAACACCCTCATATTTCCTGAGTTCCAAGGAGTTGGCTTAGAGGACACAAAACAAAATCTATTTGTCTACCACACAATTTGGGCTGCAAAGAATGTCCGAGATGAGGCTGTAAATATTTTGCAGTTTGCAACAACATTTAGAGGCCACACATTAGTATGGCACATGAAACTGCAGAGTACCATTCCTACAGGACAAGACACAACGTTAGGATAAATTAGACAAGCATTGTTGAAAGAATTTAAGAATCCAAAGTCTTAGTCCAAGTACATTACAGAGTTGAATTAAATTAAACAGGTGCAGACTGAATCAATTTGGGATTATGACCAACATTTTAAGGATCTGATGGGTAGATTGACATTCCACATCCTTGATCAACAACATCAAGAATGGTTTATTGTAAGACTTCTACCACACATTCGTAGGATGATGATTCAATGAAAGGTTGCATCATAGACTGAAGCTTTGGATATTGCAATGAAATTGGAATCATCCCTCGTAGGATACATTGGAGGGATGGCGCAAGTCACAATGCATTTAGCTTCCTTGAAAATTCAACTTGCAGAACTCACAAAAGGAAAGGAGAAACGAGAACAAGTCTGGTGTACCAAGAGTAGAACTGAAGGCCACCACAACGACGAATGCCTAGCATTTGAGTAATATTTGACGTCTGGAGAACCGAATCCATTTATAAGAGGGGGATATTATGAAATATGTAAGAAATGGGGACATCATCTGAATGTTTATTCATTACTGCAGAAATATTAGAGTACATCGAGGAAATTATTTTGCAACTTATGCAAGTCATTCAGACATGAGGATAAGGATTGTCTCACATTTGATTTGATGAGAGAGAGCACTTCATATAGTACATGATTTAGGAGGAAAATCTCGTGACAAAAGGAGGTGGTTGACAATATAATAATTAGAGAGGTTTTAATCAAGGAGGCAGAGGAAAATTTGGTAGAGGAAGAGGACCGATAATATGTTACAATTGTAATCAACTAGGACACTTATCTCGTGACTGCTCAAACCCTTGCACAACCTGTACATACTGCAGATAATTGGACCACATGACAAAATACTGTCTTCAACTACTCACAAAGTGGAAATAAAGAGGAAATCAAAACCATAATCCACATCAAAATGTACATAAAATGTCAACCGGAAAACATAATGAAGGACCGAGAATAACAATTGTCACACATGGAGGAACTAGAACAGGGGCTAATGCAATGAGTGGAGGAAGTAAAGTTGAGAAATGGGTAAGGAAATCATCAATACCTAGTCCAAAATTCGATCCTCAACAAGAAAAGGAGACATGTCACAGGGTAAGAAAAGAGATAATAGGACTGGATTGGGGAGCATCAACATCATATGTGCCTCATGTCCATGATCGAACTATGCCAGAGAAGCCACTTGGGAAGGTAAGTACTCTAAGAGAATTCCTGAGAAGTTGTGTAGAGTTAATGAAATATTAAACTATGCTAAATTCATTATACAAAATTATTGATAATTGCACTTAAGGAATGGAAAATCCTATTGCACAGAGGATAGTGAATCATGTACTGTGGATAAAGAGGACCAACAGAGAATTCTAATGAACTTCATAGATTGGGGAATACAATGTGGATACTATTATCTTGTACTTTGGGTCTGATGTGAATGTGTTCCCAAAGAAAAACTGGGAGATTATGGGGAAACCTAAGTTAATTTGGTCTCATGTTCAGTTAAGGTTGGAAAACCAACACAATATAGTACTAATTGGCTGATTGACAAGAGTACCTGTGAATATAGATGGAGTGCACAGTGTAGCAAGCTTTGAAGTCAATGAGATCGTGGACGATAGTCAACGATATCCAACAATGATGGCACTTGAATGGATGTTTTATAATCGAGTTATTATTAATTTTAAGAGGAAAGAAATGATATTTGAGGTAGGATACTTAAAGGTCACCACAACATTGGATCCAATGGAAGGGAAGAGGTACATAGAGCCAGCGAGAGGAAACAAAATAGATAACTTGTATAATATGACTGTGCTGATGGATGATTATGTAAACCCCACTGTGGATGGTGTTATAAGTTGGAGAAGTATTAGTTCATGTGCATCCAATTCAGAGGATGGTATAGAACATTGGCAACATAGGACGCATGAAGTATCAACTAGATGATGTGCATACCTAACTCGATAATTGTGCTGGATTGGAACAAAGTTATGTGATCCACCCAGGTATGATGGATTGAATGACATAATATTGTTTGTAAAGGAATTTGATTTATAGGTACCTAAAGAACAAAGGTTGTTGGAACTAGATGTTGTCCTGAAAGCTACTCCAGCCAGATGTTGGGATGCACATAAAAATGGGATGGAAGACTCGTCACAATGTAGGAGACTAATGCACATGAGATTTGGTACCGAGTTAGAGAATATTGCACAAAAGTATACAGGGATAAGTTCCCTAGAGTATCATGTGAAGCAGTGCAACAAAATATGGGGTTCAACACTGAAGGAGGAATGGATACAAAGGTTTATACATACACTGGATACAATTCCGAAGAATTGGTATCTGGAAATGGAAATGCACAGAGAAACAACAAGCTGGGACACACTAGTTCAATGGTTCAAGGTAAATTTTACCTTCAAACATGAATCTCCATCAATAAATACAATGTTACAGGTTATTCAAACCAATATATTCTTAGACGAATGGATGATGGAGGTGGTGTTATCACATGAACTTGTAAGAGTCCTGTGGGTTTGTGGTTTCTACCTAAGTCTGTAGTTTTTCCCTCTCTCTATTCTTTTCTCAGGCCGAGTCTTGAAGGTTTTCCCCCCCTTCGGCCAATAAAATCATTTTCTGTCTTCCCTTGTTCGTTTGTGTGCCCTGGTCTCCCTATTTTCTCAGCTCACAACCAATTGTCCAAATCCTTGATCATGCAGGTCGCAGCCATGAACACAAAGAAAAAATTTCTTAAACAGTCTGTTTCGATATTGAAGTATAAGCAAAAGATAGTTTTATTCTTTCAGCGACGAAGATTCTGGGAGAAATCCAGATCAGCTTCTCACAGACGTTTGGGAGTGCAAACTTGCATTAAGTATAGCACTAGAAAAAAATGCCCCGAAGTGAATACGAGTTGTTGATCTTAAAGGGGACAGGTGGCAGTTGATCCAAGACTTTGGGGAAATGAGCTTCGAGAGTTTTGACATGAGAAGTGCTTAGAAATATTGAAGGGCTAAAGCCCGAAGTTCCAAAGACTCGAAGTGGATCTCGGCTGTCCAAATCCAAAATTCCACGTGTCATCAGATCCTCAACTCCATAGGTTTTGCTTAGAGGGAAATGTGGTTTGAGAATTGAAATTCCTGAAGGTCGATTTAAGAAGTAGATCTCAATCGTTGATTCAAAGAGGGAAGATCTGATCCATTGATCTAAAGCGCCAGAGCTGGGATGTTGATCAGGAAGCCTCATCTCGGATCACAAGATCAATAGTCACTCTCCATTGCAGGGTCGGAAGGTGCACATGTTTTAAAATTTTAAGGGCAGGCCACAATCAGAACTGTGGTTTTTGGAAAGGGATACGTGGCAGTTCATGGTGAATTGCGGGGACAAAAGAGGTTTTATTTCAAACCACCCTTGGTTGCGCCTGCAATTGTACAATTGCATAGGGTCATGGCCCTAGGTCACATTGAATATGGAGTGATGGAGAGGAGCTACGCCAAAGACTGAAAGCGTCCTTATTGGTCACAAAAGAAGATCTTCTTGGCCTCGAGACGTCAGGATTGACTCAAAAAATTCACATGGCACTGCCTGGAAACATTCATGAGTGTCAGGACCTATCCTGATCCCGATGAAGGTAGTTATTGAAGATTTGGGGTGGAAGTTGAGACCTCGTCTCACCCCATAAATGGAAAGTATTTCAGAGTGCAACCATGAAGGCACACTGATGATCCGAAGCTTCCTTATGGACAATTTTTCCTGTAAAGCACATAACTGTGCCTGGCTCATGTCTGACATGAGAAAATCTGCACAGGATGACAGAGTAGGTTCCGACTGAAAACTTTGAATGCAAGGGTCCGATCACATTCCTGGTGGTTGCAACATTTTTAGTATATATAGGCAGTTTTGATATTTTGTTAAGGTCGAATGGTTGAGCTAGGCTCCCTGCTATTGTAATATTTTGATTAAGAACACTGGTTCTCTGGTTATGTATTTTTTTTTTTTGAGACATATTGGTTAATCTAAGTTAGCTTTCTTGCTCCATATTATTTGCCTTTGATATTGAGAGAGTTCATGATTGAATGATTCACATGGATTGTTGTGACTGTATTATGATGAATGTTTGATTATAGTGTTGTTATAATTTCTTTCAGTTTCTTTGAGATTTGAATTCAAGAGGATATTGTGTTTAAGTTTTTCCTCCTTAGGCTATTGGAAGACCTGATGTCCACAACAGACCTCTACACTATCCTCACCAAAGTCTTCCCTCTATTCACCCTTACTCCAACTTACTCACTGAATTTGATTTCAGACCTCAATTGCTTATGCATGCTAGTCCATATTTATGAGTTAGAATGTTATTATCATTGAGTCCTCTCCATTTGATCACCTAAAACTCATTTAAATTTACTGTATAAACTAATGGGTACTGGGATTACCTTTTATGCAATCTGAGGGTGAATTCTAGTGTTAACATTTCTGGCGCCTCTACTGGGGATGAATTGAAAACTTTTCCCTGGGATAGAAAGATAAAGAAGCTTCTGATTCTGAAGGTACATTAGATATCAGAACCATTGATAATTAGAATATGTTTAGCTTACTAAAATACCACATAGAATTACTTAGGTTAATGCTAGATAGGTGTAGACAATGTCAGATTTCACTGAATTTGAAGAAGTGTATTTTTTCACACCTTTTGGCATTTTGTTGGGCCATGTGGTCTGCAAGCATGGATTATTAGTGGATCCTGCCAAGATTGCAGTAATTCTAGATTTACAACCACCTCCATCAGTCTGAAAGTTGAGGGAAAATTTGGGTCACACATGATATTACAAGAATTTTATCAAAGGTTATGCACAAATTACAACACCTATGGAGAAGTTGTTGAAGAA
>SNQJ01S0223971.1:14830-26023 GCA_010110895.2 Picea sitchensis | reverse complement strand
TGTACATTGGCAACTAGAAATCCTCTCTCCCTTTTTATGTAAATTGGCAACTAGATATCCTCTCCATTTTTTGTGTACATTGGCAACTAGAAATCCTCTCTCCATTTTTGTGTGTAAATTGGGTTACGATTAGCTAACTCCATAGTTTGTATGTAAATTGGCAACTAGAAATCTCTCTCCATTTTTGTGTGCAAAATTGGGTTATGATTAGCTCACTCCATGTAGAGTATCAAACCATTCATTTAACATCTCCATTTTTGTGTGTAAATTGGCAACAACATCATTCATTATTTGATTCACACCTTATTGTGAACATTTATTATCTTTGGGTATGATCTTAAACAACAACTATTCATGGAAGGGTTATTATGTTTTTTAATTAAAACTCCAATGTATGTATTGTAGGTTTAATTTAGTTGATGGGATTGCCCATTTTAAAATAACTGGCATGGATTCCACTTGAGGTTGGTTAATGCCTAGGGACGCATTTTTTAAAAATATACTAGAATTTATCACAAAAATACATATATGCTAGTAACATCAATCTTTTTGTCAATATATGAAAGGTTCAACTATCTCATACAACCATTTCTTCAAACATTTAGCATCAATGTCATTTTGATTTGTTGAAACCATCTATTCAACCACAAATCAGAAAACAAATTTCCGATGATTCCTAAAATTAGTGAAAACTTGTCAATTATCTACTGGCATCTTACAATGGATTTCCCTAAAAATTACATCAACATAAGTGAATTAAAAGGCTTATAACTCCCATGACATTGAGTCATTCATTTAGGTATTTTTACAAACACATCAAAAGCAACCCAAGCTACAACCATATATAAGGGGAAAACAATCCAAAACTAATATATTAACCAATGATAATTCAATTAATGGCTTCCCCGACCCAATTCATCAACCATAAGTTAATTTTGAAGGATTGCAATCATCCAACATAATATTCCTCATTCAAAAAAATTTCCAAACACTTAGCAAGCATACTCATTATTTCTCTTAAGAAGTTATATTCCTTCTAAATGATAACATATTTCTTAATCCATTAAATTAAGGCATATAACTATAATTTTACCTCATGTCCATACTAATACTTACTCCCGAACCCCTTGTTTTTCCTTGGGCATGCTACAACAACCACATTTCGTCATTTTTGTTCAGTTTCTAGCAAATTCTCAAGACACATTCAGGGTCCCCTTACCCTTCCCATTGCTAACAACAATTTAAGCATATCCAATAGTTTCTCATAACAACATCCAAGTTAGTACCGAAACATATCAATCTCAATTGACATTTCCATATAAAAATCAATTCAACTAAATGAACGGCAATATAGAGATTTCATAAACTAGTTCATTATACTTGACCATTATACCTGACCAATGGAATCCATTAATTCTAGTGAAATTCTAGTGACTAGCTCCTTGCCTTGGCCAACACATATGGTACTAATCGGTTTCCACCTAGACACACTCAAGGAAAAATTCTTCCCCTAAGTGTTATAGACATAATTTCCACCCTATAGGCCAAAGGGGAATCCATAATAAGATAGAAGCTAGAATACATATTTTGCCTAAGGTTTAGCCCATTTTGGAGGTCCTCGCTAAATACCTAGTAGACAACAAGCGAGGCCTCGTTGGTCACTAGTGGCTCAACAAGCGAGGCACTGCTAAACTTCTAGAATCGGGTTGTTATGCAGTGATAGGTGAGGGATGAGTTGGATCTTCATGGAAAATGCCTAGGAACTCACATCATTCGAGTCTCTAGTGATCTCTAGAAGATCTAGAAGCCTCTCCCAAGTCTCCTCCAAGAGTTATATAACAAAGGCAAACCTTGGGAAAGGGGGGTAATAATTGAGAGCATTGTTATGTTGTCCAATTGTAGAGGTACATGTTCCATCTACCATAGCCAGAATTCAGTGAAGCCTAGCCTGACCAAGGAGCTAAAGGAGGAGCAAGGAGTAAGGAGGTCAAGGGAGCAAGCATCATCGACCAAGGTATGAGTTTGATGTATTAGTCTTACATTTATTAATAGATCATTTGTTTTTCCCCCATATCATCTGTGTTCATTTGATGAAATGTTTAGATCTGATCCATTCCTTTATAGATATGATTAACAATAAGTTAGATCTAGGATTATAATCCTAAGTAGAAAGGTAGGAGGGTTCTGATTGTCTTTTGTATACATGGAGCAGGTTGTGGAGCTTGGAGCTAGATTTTTAGGACGGCAACAACCAAAATATACGAAGGACCACCTCAAGAAAGGTATGAAAACTTCACCATTCCTTAGGATAATTATGACTCTGTGTGTTTGGATCTAGGTATAGGAAAACCATTAGAAGTCTAGACCCCTTTATGTCTAGGATTCCTAGGCTAATCCTAGGGAGATTTGTCGTGTATTCAACAAGGTCCCTATGAAAAATAATCCCATAACATAACTGATGACTCCATTGGGAAGAACTCTTCTCTAGTTTGAGTCTCTTGGCCAATCCTTCCCTTTGGTTGATTGTGTCTGCTTGTCATTCTTCCTTTGATTGATTCAGAGCCTAGATCCAGTAGATCTGAGGGATTTGACATAGATCTAAGAGATCTGGAATAGGTCCATGTTTCTTAAAAACCAAATTCTAAGGTCCTCGCATGTTGCACTATAAGTTTCATGTGAGACCTCTCTTGTTGACAGTGCTATGTCTCGTGAGGCCTTATAAAAACTGCAGATTTGCAGAGAAAATACCATAACTTGGAGTTCAGGTCTGTCCTCTGAGCAATCGGGTTTCTTCATGGACTGTTATGATCTTGTCTCTATTTCTATTTGAGTTTTTTTGGTCACATACTTTGCAATCATCTGGTTTGTAGAATGCTTGTGTGTGATTTCTTTTCATTTCTTAGAGAGATTATATCTCTATCTGAGAATTTCATTGAAGTTGGATGAGAACCTCACTGATCTGAAGAGATCTAGTTGCGCTTGTCATTAGTTACATTGTTTATCCTCGTGTAACCATTGTCCATTACTAGATCATTCCTTCTAGGTGAGTTTTGGGTGAGTTCCCTGTAGTGACATTGGAGTGGGATGATCCAGACTCATTCTCAATATCCTATAGCCCCTTTGCTTGTTATTTGTTGATGGTTTCCATTTGCATTGTGTGTTCATGTATAGATCAAGAATTGTTTACATTTCAATTAGAAAATATTAAAAAGACAAAAATATTTGTTGCATGCTAGACTTACCTTTGAAGCACTAGTGAACAAATGCATTAGGAGCATTGTTTGGTTTCAAATATGAAGTGATTGTTGGTTGCTTGGTGTATGTGAGGCTATACTTTTACAAGTTTTCAAAGAAAAATAAGAAAAAGGTCTCTCTCCCTCCCATAGCTAGAGTTCATCGAAGTAAATGATTTGCATTGTCATTTTTGCATTGCTTGGTTTAGTCAAGAGTCCAAACATCACTAAAGTTTCATCTGCTACCCTTGGACTTAAGCAACAACCTTAAAAAGAAAGCATAATCTAAAACCAATTAAACATCTTTATTTTGATAGTGAACCAAAATTATATAGGCTTAGGGCCTTGGATTATGATTGGAGAGTAAACTTTCCAAGGCCACAAAATGAAACCTAGACTCATTAAAGAGCGTTAAAATCCATTCTTCCAACTAGTGTTTCAGAAGCGTCCTCAAACATAGGAGTTAAGCACGAGATCACATCAGGAAAGTAGGGAGATTACCCCTCTCTGCTTGTTTTGGTGTTTGTAATACTGCTTTGATTGCTACATATACAAGGGTTCCAATGGTTAACTCCTTTGGATATTTGGGATTTGTTACCTTAACCTTACGTGTGGTCGGACCTGTGACTGTTCACCCGACCATTGACTGTTAGGTGGTAGCCTTAGTGACCTTTCCTAGGGATCTTCAGAGGTGACTAGAGGTGGGACGTGCCTGTAGTACCTGGGACAGATGTTAGTTCATGGTATCAGTTCCCTCGGAGGGTGCCCTCCTTAATAAAGGGTACTTGCACCGGTTAAGGCTATTTCATGTAGATCATCATAACTTCAATCTTGGTTTTGGCTAAATAGGCGACTTGGGTATGCAAAAAGTTGTAACCATTATCGATTGTGCAATAGACTCTGCGACATCATGCCTGCAATTTCTAAGGAGAGAGAAAGTCATCTTCGACTACTTGACTCTCTCCGCCCCTCCTCATGGAGATTTTTACTTAGGGTTGGAAATAGAAAAAATTACAGGGATTAAACCATCGCGTCGTTTAAAAAGAATGGGGGTTTGGCGCATTGAGAAGGCGTGCCATAGTTTGCAACTGCGCGCAGAAATTGGAGTTGATATACTATTTTGATGTCTGTGACTCAAACAAGATCTATACAACATTCGTCACTCAAAGGCGAAACAAAGAGTTAATAATTTTGCACCTGCAAGCTATTATGTATATGGAGGGAGAGAGGGTGAATATGTTTGATAAGGTGTAGTCTAAACGTTCTATGAAATGATTCTTGAATTTGGTGGTTAACCCTCTCTCCATTTTTGGTGTGGCTTGGCTTGGTTAACCCTTTATCCATTTTTTTCAGTGTAACTTGGCTTGGTTAACCCTAAATCCCATGGTTAACTCTTTACGCTTTTTTTTTTGTGTAAATTGGCTTTGGTTAGCCCTAAATCCTTTGGTTCACCCTCTCTCCATTTTTTTTTGTGTAAATTGGCTTGGCAATTAGTTGACCCTTGAATTTGATTGATCCTCTCTCTATTTTTGTGTAAATTCACAACTAGAAATCCTTTGATTAACCCTCTCTCCATTTCACCCATTTTTTGTGTAAATTGGCAACTACAAATTTGGTTAACCCTCTCTCCATTTTTTGTGTAAATTGGAAACTTGAAATCCTCTAGTTAACCCTCTCTCCATTTTTTGTGTAAATTGGAAACTTGAAATCCTCTAGTTAACCCTCTCTCCATTTTTTGTGTAAATTGGCTTTGCAACTGGTTGGCCCTTGAAATTGATTAACCCTCTCTCCATTTTTGTGTAAATTGGCAACTAGAAATCCTTTGTTTAATCCTCTTTTAGTTTGACCCTTGAATTTGATTAAGCCTCTCTCCATTTTTAGTGTAAATTGGCAATTAGAAATCCTTTGGTTAACCCTCTCCATTTTTTGTGTAAATTGGCAACTAGAAATCCTTTGATTAACTCTTTTTTGTGTAAATTGGCAACCAGAAATCCTTTGATTAACCATTTCTATGTTTTTTCTATAAATTGGCAACTAAAAATCCTCTCTCCATTTTTTGTGTACATTGGCAACTAGAAATCCTCTCTCCTTTTTTATGTAAATTGGAAACTAGAAATCCTCTCCATTTTTTGTGTACATTGGCTACTAGAAATCCTCTCTCCTTTTTTATGTAAATTGGCAACTAGAAATCCTCTCCATTTTTTGTGTACATTGGCAACTAGCAATCCTCTCTCCATTTTTGTGTGTAAATTGGGTTATGATTAGTTGACTCCATAGTTTGTATGTAAATTGGCAACTAGAAATGTCTCTCCATTTTTGTGTGCAAAATTGGGTTATGATTAGCTCACTCCATGTAGAGTATCAAACCATTCATTTAACATCTCCATTTTTGTGTGTAACTTGGCAACGACATCATTCATTATTTGATTCACACCTTATTTCGAACAGTTATTATCTTCAGTTATGATCTTAAACAACAACTATTCATGGAAGGGTTATTATGTTTTTTAATTAAAACTCCAATGTATGTATTGTAGGTTTAATTTAGTTGATGGGATTGCCCATTTTAAAATAAATGGCATGCATTCCACTTGAGGTTGGTTAATTCCTAGGGACACATATTTTTTAAATATGCTAGAATTTATAACAAAAAGACATATATGCTAGTAACATGAATCATTTTGTCAATATATGAAAGGTTCAACTATCTCATACGACCATTTCTTCAAACATTTTTCATACGATGTCATTTTGATTTATTGAAACCATCTATTCAACCACAAATCAGAAAACAATTTTCCAATGATTCCCAAAATTAGTGCAAACTTGTCAATTATCTACTAACATCTTAACAATGGATTTCCCTAAAAATTTCATCAACATAAGTGAATTAAAAGGCTTATAAGTCCCTTGACATTGATTCATTCATTTAGGTATTTTGAAAAACACGTGAAAAGCAACCCAAACTACAACCATACATAAGAAGAAAACAATCCAAAACTAATATATTAACCAATGATAATTCAATTAATGGCTTCCCCGACCCAATTCATCAACCATAAGTTAATTTTGAAGGATTGCAAGCACCTTGTTGAGGAAAAGATATGAAATGGTCTTACTCAAGCATTTTCAGATTTCGCTTGGCTAAAGAAAAATAGACTGGAATATCACCCTATGTTTATATCCAACAAAAATAACATCCTAACTCACCAGTATTAATTACAAATGCTTAGGCTAGTCTTTTATCAACAAAAAGTTTGCTGTAAATCCACTTTTTATGTAGTTTTCAGAACATATCAGTCACTGAAATAAATGTAAATATAGAACGAAAGTCACCAAGATAATAATCAAGACAGATGAGACATAAATCAATCCTTTATTTCATTCAAATTCATCAAAGAATCATTTTCTTTACAAAATCTCATGCAAAAATTTTGGACCAAAGTCAAACTTAGACATCCCTGATGGAACATACAAAAGGACCTTTGACAAAAAACCAAAACTGAACTCTAAAATCTAGTCATCTTGCCATAGATTTCTGCCCACTCAACTCTGCACAATAGCCTTTGTCAGTCATGAAAACTAATTCACAAACATACAAGTCTACACAGACTATCAAAGATAGATCAACACCTCTGAAAAACAAGTGTCTAAATAATGTGATTCAACCCTGAATATTGTTGTCTACAATAAGACCCTGCTATCATAAAAGAGAATTAGGCTTGTGATGAATAAATGAATGAATGAAAACTGAACTATCTCAACATAAACTCAAAGAGAAAACCTTAATATGCTTCATCTTCTATCCTCCTCTTGTTCCTCCCTTTCCTTTTTCTTTTAACAAATTAGAATTGGTTGAAGTAGTTGAACCAACTCATTAGTTAAGTTAATTAAAAGACTCAACTAAATTTAGTTAGGGGGAAGAGTAATAATTATAATAAGGGTCATAAATAAATAATAAATAGTAGGTGGGACCCCTTGTGACTCCCTTTAGTTCATAAAAATCATAACATAACCATTAGTTAAGCAAAACCTACCTCCTTGTGTCTCCCATCAACATATTTACTTTTGGCAATTTAAATTCATGACATTTGAAATTATTTCAAAAATAATACTCATATATCCAAAATAAAACATGTTTTCGAAAGATCCCTAAAGTCAACTGTCATAAAACAATAGATAAAATAAAACTCAAAAGCGATAATTCCCAGTCTGTGATGCAACCCTTCCTTGATTGTTGTTGTCACCTCTTGATTTTCCTGAATTTGCCTTTGGCTGTGCAGAGACTTTAGGCCTAATCTCACTGATCACGTGGGAACAATCATCCCTCAAATGCATTCGGGAAGACACGGATTTGTCAGAACCATTGGAGGGTGAGGAAGGGGCAACAATGTCTTTTCCTTATCGAGGGCATGGTGAGCCTCAATTTTCAATCTCTTGCTAGCATGGGAGGATTTCACTGGCGAGTGGTCAGGGGCAGCTTGGGCAATGGGGTTAACAGGCGGAGGAGTAGGCAAGGACAAGTTGGGCCAGCCATGATGTTGGGAGACTGCCAGGTGGACAATATCCTGCCATCCATGATTTTTAGAGACCTCGGGTTGTAATGAGACATGAGGAGGTACGGGGATACCGAGAGCTTGCGGGGATTGGAAAGGAGGCCTTTCAAGCCTAGGTTGGACCATTCCCTACCCAATCTAATTGAATAATATGGCATGAAACAATTGGCCAAGCTCTTGTGAATCAACGTAAAAATGTATGGAGAACCTGGGCCTTCTTGGGCCTCGGTTCTAGTTACCTTTACCTTTGTTTCCGCAACCATGGCTACCTCGACTGAAAAAACTCATCCTGCATGCGTGATTGATTAGAAAATAGTATTTTAAATAACCATACATGACAACTCTTAAAAATATGAAATAGATTTGGCTCAATAATGTATCAGACTCATGCAATCCAATCCATACAAATTGTTTTACTGTTAATCAATGAGCAGGGGGTGAAAAGGGTTCTGGGATATGCGAGGGGTTTGTATTGAGTGAAACATGATACAATGAGGGGGAAAGAACATGGTTACTGCTCAATGAAAACAACAATCAACTGCAAAGCAAACCAATAAAACATCATTGTAATCCACACAATACACTGCCACTTTCAACTGCCTTAACACCGAAATTCTCTTGATTGTAATCAATCTCAGAACATGGAGTGGAAAAATGAATATGGGAGGTGACAGGGTTTGTAATTAGTGGAAAATGAAATAATGGAAGGGAAGGAGAATGATTACTGTTCATGAAATTAATTAAGTGATCTATAAAACATTCTGCAAAAAATAGATGCACCAACCAACAATCATCATGACCAAATAATAATTACTGTGTACTTAACTAGTGCACTATCCAAAATCAAATATCCAATACAGTTCCATCATAGGACATTATTCATTCTGTAAATGGGTTCTGTTTCTTTCATTTATATACTTTGCAACTTATAACAGTAACCATTCCACTTTGTTAACCATCAAAATCGACCACTTCCCATGCATTTCTCCAATCCACACTACACTTAAAAGTCATGTTTTCAAATTAATAATGAAGTCACTATCACTGAAATCGGGCCTATAAAAAATGCAATGATATTCGTTGACATATATAGGCAGTAACCAAATAACCAAGATCAAATTGCAACACCCGAATTGATATTTAAACATACAACCAACAACCACCATTTAGACACAAGATATGCACAGGGTAATTCGCCCAAGCAATGTAATTTTGCCACTGTAAAAAAAAAACATTCAATGTGGCTTAAAGAGATGGGCCATCCATCCAACATGACAAGGTCTTGACAACATGCCCTTCATAACAAATGATCGATTGCAACAAATAAACATGATTAAAAATCTGTGAAACCCAAGCTATCCATACTATACACAGTGCACGACCACCAAAAAAACACAATGCAATATCTCCATTTTACAAAACCAAACACACAGTCATGGCAATAACTCAATTCATTGTGCTAGGTCATCAACCTAACACAATATCACTTCGATTTAGTCCAACTGTGATCAACTATGTTGTGCAAATTCAGGCTTAAACAATCGAACAATCATAAGGATATAGTTTCCATAGTCATCCGGTTCAATAATCATTCGGCCCCAGAAGAAAACCACAGTTACCATGACCATTATTTCATTGTGCAAACACACAACGCGACATGCGTGAGCAACGTCAAACATTTTCACCAATGCTAGCTAAACATTCAAACAATCCTTAGTGCGAAAATACCAGTAACTGTGTACCAAACAACAATTCTCCACTGTCGTAAAATCAATTGACCTAACAAGTTGTGACAACAACGCATACCCACGTATTGATTCGAATCGGGGCAGAGGCCCTCTTCTTTAAACAATACTGAGTTACTAACATAAGGAGGGCGACTGTATACTTTGAAAATGAAATTGGTAATGTAGGGTTTACCATTGTTATAACAGAGTCAATGACTATATACCAACCAACACGACTGTTACACAACTAACTAGGCAAGCCTGTGCTCAAAATAGTCGACAATTATACAACCATCAACAATAACCAAGTCATAAAACTAACAGGCTAGGATGGTCTTCTCGATCAATCTTTACACTGGAGGGCCAAGGTTTGTTCCATAGCCAACAAAGGGAGAGCAGAGCCACTCTTTGTAATGGTGAAAACTCTAAGGCCACGGTGCATACGTAGGAAGAACCACCACTCATTCGTGGACAAACAACCAATCCATGGAAGGGGGGCCATAACAGAAGGTGAGGGTCCCATTCGGCCTGGAAACATTTTTAATGCACGTAGGGTATAACCCTCGTGTTATTCAATCAAACAACCATAGCACAGAGGTGAATACATCACATTATGAGGAAAACCCATTTCGTGACCCTTGGTGGTGAAATAAACCAATTCCCTAGTGAACAGAACACAGTGGCACATAAAGCCTTCAACCATTAAACCATTGAGAGCTAAAGAATGGATTTAGTGACAGTGCATGAAGATAGCTATCCGCCCAAGACTAAACAAAAACCCTCCACTTAAACTGGCAAGGATAACAGAGAGCTACCAACCAGGATGACCAATGACTTCTACAAATTCAATATTATTGCAGGAGGAATTATCCACTCTTCATTCCAAGAACACAATTTCACACAGTTGCAACACTTAGGAAAACAAAAACCAATACACCTAAGCCAGTAATCATTTCATAACCAGAGTAGAGTCACAAATGGCCAAAAAAAGACATACATGTGATCAAATTCCTTAAAACGAGAGTTGGCCGAGCGGTTCCTCTTTGCTAAGAAATCAGAGCATAACCACAGCAGTAAGATCGAACAATATCCCGACTTGGGTGGCGGCTAACAGGAAGAGTAAAGGTGATGTGTAGTAAATGCACATCGCCTCCGCCCACAATGCATTAATTCATTAGTACATGCCAACGAGTTCTCCATTAACACCATCAATCAACCCATGTATCAAGACCATCACCAAATTAAAAACCAATAAACCATACCACCTTTCTAACTTATTCCATAACATAATTCAAGTTCCATATAACAATTCGCATAACCATTAGCGCTATTACCTTGCCAAATGAGCCACCAACATTTCATACGATATGCGTACCAACCATATAACTCAATCACCATCGCATAACCATTTACTTTGCTAGCTAGGATTTAACAATAATCGTTAAGTCTTTTATGCATGTAATATAATATATAGGATATCTTGAAATTCTGCCCCTTTGAAATTGTTTTTCATTTCCTTCCAATTGTATGCATGTAGTGTTTTAGGATAAATCCGTAAGTGCGGACACAAACCGATCTCCCTAGATCCACCTGGATCTAGAACAAAACATGACAGAATAGGACGTTTTCCTTAAGTTTTAAATATTGAATTTACTAAGAGGCAAGAATAAGTAACAT
>SNQJ01S0223970.1:0-14820 GCA_010110895.2 Picea sitchensis | reverse complement strand
TATATAAATTAAAGTATATATTATATATTTTATAATATATATGTTAACACATTAAAATATTATATGTATTAAAATATATATTATAATATTATATAAATTATAGTATATATTATATACAATATATATATTATATATGTTAACACATAAAATATTATAATATATATGTTAAGATGTTAACACATAAAATATTATAATATTTTATATTTTATAATATATATGTTAAGATAGTAAAATATTATATATATTAAAATATATATTATATAAATTAGAGTATATATTATATATTAAAATGTATATTATATTTTATATTATATATATGTTAAAATAGTAAAATATTATATATATTAAAATATATATTATAAAATGTGAAACGCTTATTTTTATTTTTTATTTTTTAAATAAGATTTGCATTTGGCTTGCTTAGCTTAACTAAAAGGAAATTCAGGTTAATCCCAAAACTATATGGCAGCTACATTAAAGTAAAATCATGGCAAGATATTTTGTCCATATAGGTTATGACAAATCTATAAACTATGTGTCATCATGGAGCAATAAGGTTTTCTCCATCCCCTATGAGTCTATGTCAAATTCTTTTAAGAAGTTGATTTCTTTTAAGATTATGAAACTAGCTCATTTGTTAGCATATTATTCATGTTTCAAAGTAATCATCATGAATAATTATAGGGTGTTAACTATCATCTTCATTTCCAAATTTACTTAGCAGGGACTAAGTTGCAACCCTTGTTAATGATATATTTTCATTTTATATTCTTCTTTTTCTTATGATTTGTAAATATTCAAATTTCAATTAAAAAGATAAAAAAAGATTAAGTGAAATAAAGCTTCGCAAATGGCTCATTTATGGCATAAACTTTGATTATGTAAGTGTTACTTCTTGTTGTCCACCTTTGTTGCTCTTTGCATTGCTTTTTAACATCTCCACTACCCCATTGTTAGCCTTTGCATGTCAACCATTAATACCCCAAGGTAAGGTAAATTATGGGTATTGTCTTGAAAGTATTTTCATTATTGTAGTTTGGTAAGTACCATTCCTATCAACTTAGACTTATGATGTATTTTGTGGGGTAATCACACTATCGTTGATTTGAGCATAACCATTTGTATTTGGCACATAACTTTACATGTACTAAAAAGTGTCCATTTGTGGTGCCAACAGTGTCCAACCAGGGAAACTCATGTGCCCCAACATCATAGTGCTTTGTGTCTATCATGGGGTATGAGGGAAAACACCCCTAGAGGCCTCTTGTTTTCATTGACAAGTGGAGTCAAGGGGTAGTTCCCAAAAAACCTTAACAATATTTTGTGTAGAAAACACCACACACGATGAGTTTTCCCTGCACACATTGATCTGAATTGGATCCTCACCCAAAACATGTAATCATTATTTTTATTCTATTTTGTCTTCTTTTGGAAAAATGGGAAATGGAAACGAACCATGTGACAATTGGACTTCCCAAGGCAATGCATTAAAAGAATGAAGGTTGTAGAGAAGAGGGCGATGGAGAGAGATAAGGAGAACTTGGGAAGTTTGCATAATGAGATCTTGAAGAGTGTAGCCTGCTTGAAGATCGGTGGATGAAGGAGTCAAGGCATTTGTCCACGATGAGTGAAGGTGTCTCTGATCCATGGTCATCTGCATTAATGCGCCTACTCACTCTAAGCGAAGGTGTCTTTGACCCATGGCCTGCTCTAATGTTGGTTTTCACATTGAGTAACAATACACAGAGTATGTGTATAGCTCACCCATTTCTAATTTCTCCCGAGTATAATAAAAATCTCATTTAAAGATGATATATGTGAGTTAATGCATTTTGTTCTTTGGGTATTTTTGCTATGAGTTACAATGATCTATACATTCTCTGTTGAAGTATATTTTTAAGTTGTAACACCCATTCACATTATTTATTGTTGATTGGGATTTTTTATTTTACCCACTAGTTGTACACGTCATTTTTTTTTCTCACTGGACGTTGTATCCTTTGCCTCTGGGCGTGTTGTTTACTGCCTGGAAGAATTCAAATATCCTTGCGTGAATTTAGAGCCCCTCAGGCGTATTCTCCTCTACCTGGTCGTTTTTTGTATTTCCTAGGAAAATCCAAAGACCCATGGGCCTATTTTTTACTACTTGGGAGAGTTCAAAGAACCTTGGGGAAATTTAGAAACACCTAAACATTTATGTCTGAGGTTATGTGCCTAAAATCGCCCCTGGTCATTTTCATTTGATGTCGAGTGCTTAAAATCCCCTTGAGAATTTTTCTCCATTTTCGAATGAATAAATTTTTCACTTGAGCATCTTTCCTCATTGTTAGGTTGTGTAAAAGTGTCTTTGGTCAATTGGTGTGAGTTTAGAGGGAGTTTTGGGTTTTAAAACAATCTAGTTATTTAAATTAACACCTTAGTGTCACCTCCATGTTTCATTTAATTTTAAGCATGTACATTGATTACTCTTGAACACTGAGAAGTGCAATAAATTCATTTTGCATCTATGTTGATGAGATAGACAAGCCATAGGCCCACTATTTACAAATCAAATGGTATCAGAGCAGGCTCTCCATATACCTTGAAGAAGCCGCCATGGGAAAAGATTTGAACAAAGAGAAGTTGCAAGAGTTGAGAGACTTCAATAGGCAGATCTAAGAAGAAAGTCGGTATTAGCGATAGATATCAGATGAGTTAGAGAAAGAGCTTTCCAAACATCAAGACTCCTTCACCGCCATGAGGGAATAATTAGACAAGAGCATATCGTAGCTCTTGTAGTTGGGGGAGAAATTCATTGAGTTGGATAATTGGCAAGAGGAGAGGTTCATCGAGGTCACTTCTCACCTATACCATGACTTGGCAACAAAGGAAGAGGCCTTGAAGAAGCTACAAGCAGTTTTCCAATAGACCAAGCACACTCCTTCTATTGCCATTGTCAAAGCTAGAACCATGACAGAGGAAAACATGGTAAACTCGCCTTCCAATACCCTTGGTGACTTTGTAATATCCCCAAGTTCACTAGGATAGTATATTAGTGCTATGTTGTACAATTAGGTGTTTTTGGTTGTGTGCTTATGTGATCCATATGGATATCAGTGGCCTCCCACCTATTCCAACTGGTTTATTTTGGCAGTTTTTTCCTAGTTTTTGGGTCCCTGACTTTCGAGGCCGTTTTGAAGCCCTCCTTGGATAGACCTTTCCAACGGGATATCATGCACCTAAAATAGAGATCGTATGCAAAAGTTACGACCCCGAGAAGTTGATGTATTAACTTACCCCATCGGGGCCCACATGACTTTTGGCGCTTCATCTCCTAGGGTTAGGTTTTTGAATGTCTGGGGTTTGGGAATTCATGCTTATTGTCAAAAGGCCTTCTAAGCCTCCTTGTAATCATCTTCTTGTAAATGAGTGCAGCTGTCACATCTCTTCTCAAATATAGATCGCCACCATTCCAGCAAGCTTATTTTTCGTTGCATTTTACAGTTTCAGCTTATTTCCTTATTGAATAGAAACCAGTTTTACAGTATCTCTGTAATTATGTGTTAAGAATATTTTAATAATAATATGTATTCATTTCTTTCTGCTCATAAAATATGGATCAGTGGTATTAGAGCGGTCTGCTCCTTGTCGTTCTTAATGCATGTCCCCGATGAGGTTAGGGTACAAAGAATTGGGTCTCGAGCTTGTTTCCCTTGAGGACAAAATCTCTTGCACACCCAAGTGACCTCTCATGGCGGGAGAAAACAAAAATGACTAGACAGAAGATCCTTTCAAAATGTTGCTCGAGGAAGCCTGCATGCAACAAAGGAATGAGATGATGGATAGTTTTGTGCAAATCCTTCGATGGCTACCAACAGGGGACGCATCTTCCTTGAGTGGAGTCGTCGCCCCCTTCAAGGTATAAATCAACTTTGATATTCCTATATTTGAAGGTCAGATAGACGTAGATGTTGTAGACAAATGGTTGAATCTACTAGAAGGGTATTTCTCTGTCCATAAATTTTCTAATAGAGAAAAGATTACTTTCGCTCTCCTCAAAGTCATTCCCCATGTCAAAGATTGGTGGGAAACTTTCTGTGAGCAAAAGGAAACAGAGGAAACCTCATTATTTACATTCACGGTCACTTGGGAATCCTTCGGGGATGTTATTATGGAACAATACTACCTTATCGAAATTTATGACGACCTGTATACCAAATGGACCACACTGCGGCAGGAAAGAGACCGAGAGGTGCCCGAGTTCACAAATATCTTCCATACCTTGCACACCAAGCTAGGTATCAAAGATTTAGAGGGACATCTGGTGCTCAAGTATGGTGGTGGTCTGCATAGATACATCCAAACCTAAATGGATTTTATGGACATCTCATCCTTGGGTGCGGCCTACTGATATGTCATCAAAATCGAGCAGAAGCTTAAACAAAAGACGTGGCAATTTGGACCTGGGAACCCCTCACAACAAAAGAAAGGAAAGGGCGGCCCCAACCTACAGAACAAAGGACAGGGAAAATATGGATAGCCTAAGGAAAACCATTATAAGCCGCAAGTAAAGAAAGACAACGAAAAGACAAAGAAAGATATCAAGAAGTGGTGTGACTTCCATAAGATCCCCTGGAATAACATTGTTGACTGTCGCTCAAAGAGGTCACTCATGGCTGAGGTGAAAGCCTTTGAATCATATGTGTGTTCTGACTTTGAGTCAGAACCAAAAAGGGGGATATGGATGATTGTCGCAGAACCTAGTGCTATCGTTGCTACCACCAAGCTCCAACCTGGTGAACCAGACAAGCCAGAGGAAGGCGAGCACCTTTTTCATTCACAGTTGTGGGTGAAAGGTACCCCGTTGCACTTCATCGTTGATAGTGATAGCCAGAAGAAACTCATCTTAGCAGATGTCATCAAATGGCTAATCTTGCCGACAATGTCGCACCCGCATCCCTACACCATTGGATGGCTTCGCCAAGGAAGTGATCTTCGTGTTAGCCAACAGTGTCACCTTTCGTACGACATCAAGCCCTTCAAAGATGAGGTATTGTGTGATGTTGCTCCTCTCGAAGTTCGTAATATTATTTTTGGCCAACCTTATTTATGGAAACATCATGATGTATATGAGTCTATGCCTCGCAGTGTTATTATTAATTTGAACAAGAAATTGTACAGGATACACGAAGCAGTCCCACCTAGTGATATTTCCTTGATCTCTACCAAGAAATGCAGGAGGGTCATCTCTCGGACCGGGAAGTTTTTCTTCTTCATGATTCTCTCTCAGAGTGAGTGAAATATCACAACCACATCTAGGGCCTCTGCAGTTGACCTCTCCACATAGCAGAAGCAAGTGCATAAGGTCGTGGAAGAATACTCAGATATCTTCTCGTCACCTATTGGGGTACCTCTGCACTCTTAGGTCAAGCATCCCATCGATCTGACCCTCGTCACAATGCTACCCAATGGGCCAATCTACCATCGCTCTCTATTAGAGAATGAGGAGATCAAGTGGAAGATCCAAGAACTTCTCAACAAGGGGCACATCTGTCCCAGCTCATCGCCTTGCGGGAGCCCAATCATGCTTGTGCAGAAGAAAGATGGGACTTGGCAACTCTGCATTGAATATCGAGCTCTGAATAAAATCACAGTCAGGAACTGATACCTAATTCCTCGAATCAACGACCTCCTTGATTAGCTCATGGGGGGGAAATACTTCAATAAGATTTATCTGAAGTCTGGCTACCATCAGGTCCCAATATAACAGACAAATGTATGGAAGATCGTCTTCAAGTCAAAATAAGGTATTTTTGAATGGTTGGTCATGCCCTTCGATTTGACAAATGATCCAACCACTTTCATGAGGATGATGGACGATATCCTCCGACCTTTCACCAATACTTTTGTAGTGGTGTATCTGGATGACATCCTCATCTACAACAAGACTTGAGTGAAACACTTGTAGCATATTCAGCAGGTATTGCACACCCTGTGGCAGCACAAGCTATACGCCAACCTGGAAAAATGCACATGGGACGAGAGTATTTCCTATGTTCATCATAGCTATAACCGAGCCCTACATAGCTCAATCGGCCACAACCCCTTTTAGGTGGGCTTGGGATTCCAACCATTGGGTCCCATGGATGTTGCACTACCCCTTGCGGCCACCTCGACCGACTCATCCCCTGCTCCAACTGAAGTTGAAAAATCCACCTGGTTCATTGAGTGGATCCAGCACATCCGCCAACAGGTTCAGGATATTTTACAGAAATCCAATGCCAAGTACAAGTAGCGTCATGATCAACATCGGGTGCCACATAAGTTTCAGGTGGGAGACAAAGTTTGGTTGCACTTGCAGAAAGAATGTTGTACAGGGCCCCATCAGAAGATTCGTCCACTCTGTTATGGACCTTACACCATCACCAAGGTTTTGGGTGAAAATTATTTT
Source organism: Picea sitchensis (assembly GCA_010110895.2). Lineage (NCBI taxonomy): Eukaryota > Viridiplantae > Streptophyta > Pinopsida > Pinales > Pinaceae > Picea > Picea sitchensis. The sequence goes on along the minus strand of SNQJ01S0223970.1, from coordinate 8,390 downwards.
GAGCTCAACATTCCCCCTTTCCTTGGCCTGCACCCAATGTTCAACATGGCTCTCCTTCGGCCATATTTCCCACCATTATTGGACACCTCAAAGATAGCAGAACAATTGACACCAACAGAGCTCAACCCTGACTACATGCAACAGAAATTGAGCGATCATATTGTGGACACATAGGTCAAAGGAACTCGACGAAAAAGGATCCATCTTTATCGAGTTGTCAAAGTAGGGTAGCTCCTGCACCAAAGAAAGTGGCTCACCAGGGGCCAAATTCAACAAAAAATTCCTCATCTAATATGGGAACTCAGCACAATGGATACCATTGCTTCTTAAGGGGGGAGGATTGATCCATATGGATGTTGGTGGCCTCCCACCTATTCCAACTGGTTCATTTTGGCAGTTTTCTAGTTCTTTAGTTTTTTCCTAGTTTTCGGGTCCCTGACTTCTGGGGCCATTTTGAGGCCCTAAACAACATTTTTATGGCTCGCCACTGTGAAATTGTACACGGAGTTAGGGTCTAATGGGAAAATGTGTAGTCCTCGAATAAACCTTTCCAATGAGCTATGGTGCGCCTAAAACGAAGATTGTATGTAAAAGTTATAACCCCGGGAAGTTGATGTACTAACTTACCCCAACGGGGCCCATATGATTTTTGGCGCTTCATCTCCTAGGGTTAGGTTTTTGGATGTCTATGGTTTTGGAATTCATGCTTATTGTCAAAACTCCTTCAGAGCCTCATTGTAATCATCTTCTTGTGAATGAGCTAAACTGTCACATGTCTTCTCATAGACAAGTCGCCACCATTCCAACAAGCTTATTTTTTGTTGCATTTTATAGTTTCAGCTTATTTCCTTATTGAATAGAAACCAGTTTTACTGTATATCTGTTATTTTGTGTTAAGCATATTTTAATAATAATATGTATTCATTTCGTTCTGCTCATAAAATCTAGATCATTCTATCAAACAATTTGTATTACATTATGCTAGGAACTGGTTGACAACTTTCTACAAACAGTTTGCATACACTCTACTAATAGGCTTTCGTCAAACATATTTCATGCAATCCAAGTACACATGAAATAAAAGAGATAACATGGAGTATTTTTATTATGAATGAAACCTCAAACACAACAATAATAAGTCTCTAATGGTTATCATGGCAGCTGCAATACATCAACGAAAACACAACAATGCTCAATCCAAAAACCTGGAAGATGCCACGGTCACCTCAAGAGATGATGTGTCCTCCTCCATACTACAGAAAGGCTAACGGCGATCCTCAAGCCCTCTCCAAGGATGATGTTGTCCATCTCCAAGGGCCTCTCTAAGCCGCATGCTACCTCCTCAAGACAATATCAACCTCTTCAAGGGAATATCGAACCTCCAAATGCCAAGAATAGGGATCACGACCCTCCTCCAAACCCTTGCCGCTCTGCAGAAAGATGGATCGGCTCCTCAAGATACCCTCAGAGAGCCTCCAAAGGATATCGATCCCCCAAAAAAACCCTCACAACCTCCTCCAAACCCTCATAACCCTGCAAAAGATGAATCTGTCCACCTCAAGGAAGCTCCACGAATCTCCTGAGCAAATCAATACACCCTCAAGCTGAGTTCAAACCATAAGATGAAGCTCAAATGAAGATCTTGGATGGATCCTCCTCCTTGTCTAGCTAGGGTGGATATTGCACCACCGAAACCAAACTCAAATGAAAGGGTTTATGCCAAAACCCAATGAAAACCTTGAGCACTCTAACAAGAGATCAATCCAAAACATAATGAGGAAAGTGAAGCGTTACCCCTCCTTTTATAATTCTTCAGTGCCCCTTTTTTATCTTTGACTTAATCCAACATGACCCGTATGCCCCTTTTACTTTTCACTTAAAGATTAAAAGTCGATTTTAAGTAACTATTAATCTAAAAGTTACTTTATTACCTTTTTACTTAAAATCACTTTAGAAATATAAAATCTCCTAGCTAAGTGACATCAAATAAACCCCTCGACTCCCTTTTTCTTCATTCATTATAGCCTACAAGAGTCATATAGGCTACTAAGTCATCCTCCATCATGATCAAGTGGAAGGGACATCTTAGACTTTGAGAAGCACACTAGAGGCATTGGTTCCAAGCTCATGAGGAAAATGGGACATGATGGCCAAGGGCTAGGAAAGGAAGGCCAAGGGATTTTGATTCCCGTTGTAGCTCAACAAAGGCCCAAGCATGAAGGCCTAGGATTCAATGGACAAGAAGCCAACACAAGTGCAGCATAAACCACTTTCATCAAGGCAAGAGGAACTAGAAAAGAAGTCATGTGCAACAAGCCACTCAAATATGCTTGTAGAAGCTTGGAAGATGGCAACAAAGAGATGATTTTTCCATCCATATTCTCTCCAATTCTTGGGGGACCAAGCAACCAATCTAGCAAGCATAATCAAAGACCGAAAAGGTATGTCTTAGTTTGTTTATGTTGCAAGAAAAGGGGTCATAAGGCTAGTGATTGTTGGCACTCTAGAAGGCCAAGCAACCCATGTAAGAACTATTGCCAGTATTGTAGATTGACTGGACATTGGGAGGATAGCTTGGTTAAGGAGTAGAGGACTCTACCACTACCACAGATAGGGACCAATCCATAGTTAGACTAGTCAACCGTGTCAATTGTTTTGTTAACATTGGGATGTGACATGTAAACGCTACTAAATCCACACAATCCTACGTTCTATACGCCTCTACAACGAAATGAAACATAAATTAATATTTGAAACAGATGAACATTGAAATATTGCATAAATCTCAAGGAAGTCATCATCGACTCCAAATTTATTAACTAATCAACTACAAAATAAATATTTTCAAATTAAAAAAAAAAACTAATAAGTATTACCAAACTTTAGAAAAAAAACATAAACTTTTAGTAAAAAGTCAACTAATAAGTGGTCAATAACATATCAAATGCTATATACCGAAGTAGGCAACAATTATAATAATATACATCCATACAAATAACCCACACATATATATTTCATTTTTTTAAATATTTTAAAAACATAATGAGTAATATATTTTATTAATGCCCCATTAATCTGGATCTTATTGTGCACGTGGAGATAGTCACCTATATGCATTATATAAGTATATGTCCATAAAAAGATCTAAATTCATTTGTGTTTGTTGTAAAAAACAACTTTCATTTAATTATTAGTTATACAACTTCCTTTATAAAGTTTATCTTAATAATGTAAGACTATAGTGGTGGATTGACATATGAAACGTGGCATAGATCTTTGGGTTCAATTCTTTCTAACATGCCCCCGCACTACATTCTTTTCAAATTGCCTCTAGAAAATGTCAACCTTATCCAACATTTCTTTTTAAATTAACCTTATGGAGTATAATGACTGGTCGAGTTTAGTATTTCGTGACATTCCTATGTTTACATAGGATTTCGAGAATATTGATTCATGGAGAGCAGTGTGTTACACACGAGACTTGAACTTGGGTGAGGAAGGGAAAACTCCCCACCCCAACGCTGGAATGGTCTCTAATTGATAAGTATGTTTATACGTTGAAGTAGATCCTTTAATTTGAGGGGTCATGGTAAGGATGTTTATCCCGTCCTTCAGGGAGATCACGAGGAGATCACTTCACAACAATGCAAGTGGACAAGCGATCACTTCACAACAATGCAAGTGGACAAGCTTATTTGACAGTAGGTTCAGCCAAGAAAGAGAAAATGGATGATGATCCCCATGGTTGGTGTAAATTATTTAATTATTTGAATAATAAAAAACTGAAAAGTTGGAAGAAGAAATAGGAGTACTGAAAAGTTGGAAGAAGAAATAGGAGTACAAATGTACATTTCACAGGGTAGCCCAATTTCTTCTTCTTCATTTCCATTTCAATTTCAAAGCTCTGTTTATATAATATATATAATATGTATAGAATAAGAGAAATTTATCAGATTTTATTAATTCAACTTTACTAAATGGGGGGTTCTTAGTACCTACCTACCTTGCTTTCCTACCTTACCTTCTTAGATAAGCTGAGTTGATGATGAGTAGCCTTTCTTCCCTACCTATCCTAGCTGCTTAATAAGTTCGGGTAGAGGAGTCTATGCTTATGATTCTTCCCTGTAACACCTGCTGCAAATAATAAGCCCCCAATAAGCCCAGTGGAAACAGAGGTTTAAGTACACCTGCAAATTACATAAGCCCAATTAGCCCAGCTGCAGTCCAGTCTTGGCAATAGAGGTACATTTCATAGGTTAGCCCAATTTTTTCTGCTACTCCATTTCAATTTCAAAGCTCTTCTACTTAATTTTTGTTTCAATCTCAAAGATTTGTTTATATAAGTATGTATAGAATAAGAGAAATTAAAGATTTGTTTATATAAGTATGTATAGAATAAGAGAAATTTCCCATGTACATTTCATAGGTTAGCCCAATTTCTTCTTCAACGTCATTTCCATTTTAATTTCAAAGTTTTATTTATATAAGTATGAATAGAATAAGAGAAATTTTCCAACCGACCTAGATCGTAGAGAAATTTCTTAAATGTTTACAAATCGTTTAAAAATTTGTATTTGGAGCGAGCAAATGTACTTGGGAAGGAAGACATAGAGGTTGTGGATATGTTGAGGAATACATGGACATTGTAGATATGATCATAGTAGTTAAAGCAACAACTCCACTTTGACTAGGAAGTTAAATTTAGTTTTTTTATATAGAGTAAATAGAGACAAAGATTTTATTGAAATTGAATAACTTACAGTTGCATAGCCAGTTTCTTGTCTTGCTATTTGCACCGGTATGGATTTGTTCCTTCAGCTGACTAATTCATTGAAATTGAATAACTTACAGTTCCATCAATGTGGTTCGAGTGTCTTTCTATTTTCTCCAGTATGGCTTTGTTCCTTCAACGAACTGATTCTAAGTGGTGTTCATTCAACTGACTAATTCGAAGTGTGGTATGAAGCTATGCGGTTATTGATTACTTGAGTCCTTATTGTATAACTATAAGTATTAATTATTTTTGCCTAACTTCTTCACCCCTTGAAAGTGTTAATGGTTGTTCTCTAACTTCCCCACTACACCATTGTTGGGCTCTACATGTCAATCATTGATTTCCCAAGATAAATGATGAGCACTACCCTTAAAATCTTTTCATTTTTGTAGTTTTTCTAGTACCACTCCAATCAATAATTAAATTTACAACATATGTTATGGGGCAACCACATTGTTTTTTGTTTGAGCATAACCATGGGTATTTTGTACACAACTTCATGCATGTTATAAAGTGCCCATCCTTTGTGTCAATATCCTCCAACTAACAGAACTCTTGTGCCCCAACACTTAGTTGCATAACGCTCATCATGGGGTTGGAGGAGCAACACTCCAAAACCTTAATAATGTTTAGTGTAGAAAACACCATTTGCACCAACATTTAATTTACACACACACACTTAGGACATTGCATTCACACTTAGCAGGTTGTGTGAATAACAAGAATGTCGACCATCGCTAGGTCCACTGTGGACACCCAACCAATTTTGTGTGCTAATATGTGCATGCCAATAACAACACACAATGTGCAAAGCAACAAACAATCATCATCAATTACATAATTGAAGCACCTTTAGCAATGGAATCTTGATATTGTCATTGAAATCATGTACTCTTATATATCCAATGCATTATATAAAGCCTAGCATAGGGATGAATAGTCATTTTCTTTTCTATCTCATACTCTTTCACATAGCATTGCAAATAACATTTTACATTGTAATATAACAATATTGCATTCTAAATTGCTTTGTATACTCATCATCTCCTTCATTGGTATTCATACTTCTACGCCCCTCATTTAATTAATACAACTTATTTAAATTATCCTTCAATCTACATCTTGGAATCAAATAAGTGTTTGTTAAGTTGTTTCTTTCCATCTCTTATTCACTTTGTTTACTAATAACACATTGATCGTTAACCCTATGAGGTGACAACTACTATGTTTTATCATCTTTCTAATGGAACAATGTGTTGTACACTAAGCCTATAATATGTTCCCTTGTAATGCAAGTCATGGAGACAACCTTGAGGCTTAACAACTAAGGGAATGGAAACGACACATGAATAAAGGCGAACTTAAGAGGGAAAATGAGTTAACTTAAATGAAACAAGTGCCACTGCGATGGGAAAATTGAAGAGAAAATTGAAAATGGTATTGTAAAGTTTAAAAACTGGCCATCCATGAGCTCGTCGTTGTTGAGACTGCACTTTTCTGTAGCAATGTTTTCTCGAAAGGTCGTCATATTCACATATGTACCATCCATAGAGGGGAGATTTCTATCCACGACATATCAGTTGTTTCCGTTGTCTTGGGAATTGTCATTCCTAGAGTAAACCGTAACAAAAATGATTCTCTGGTGCATGTCGTTCATAAATGTAAAATAAGGATGATGGATGTTTTTTTCTATAATGACAGTAAAATTCTTGTAGGTGAAGAATATTTTAACTGGGTATGTAAAGAATACAAATACATCACTTTGCACCAAAATCGACCTATTCCCACTACTAAATAAGAGTGCAGTGATTAAGTTGAATCTGGATGTATCATGTCCATAACTCTAGTCTAAAGAGAAAATCATTGAGGGCAAATCAGTCGATAAGAAGGGCAATATTCTAATTCCTGAAGAATTGTCATGCTAGTGGGTCATCTCTATTTGATGGGGGTATATAGAATCTGAGTAAGACACTTTACATCCTCATAGAAGACTTCCCATCTATAACAGGCTAGCAGGGTGGCTAGTTATGAATGTCAAGCATGCAATTAATGTCAATGAGGAATGAGAAGACCGAATATAAATATATTCCCGCAAAATGAGGAATGAGACGATCGAATATATCTCATTCAAATCGAGAATCTAAATAAATCAAAATAGAAAGAAATCCCATTTTCAGAGTTGAAATTATTCTTACCGTTCATGGCTGATGACTACGAAGCATCAGTTATCCTTTCGTCTCAATAGGGCCATCGTTTTGATGCAGAAAGTACAAAGAGACATGATTTTGATTCCTTGCATAATGAAAACAATGTTCATGTTAATGATAACAAAATGAAATGGTCGACAATGTCTAATATATCTAATCCAATCCATCTACATATCCATATCTAGTGAAGGTTCAATAATCAATGCGTCCATAAACTCTCGACGATGTGCAATATTTTAATGGTTGTATATGGACATCGTTAATATTAGATAAACGTTGGAATAAATTAATGATAACATATTTGATAAATCAATGAAACTCAGAGTCAAGACAGAAAACCTAAACAAAACAAGAGCACAGATAACATGGTAATATAAACCCACACTTGTAGGACGTTTGGAAAATTGTATATGTTTAATGGGGAATTCCTCCTCTCGTGTCATAATTGAAAAAAAGCATAATGCCATGTAATTGTTTTAAAAATACACATATATAATAATTTAGCCAAAGGATACACCAATTAAAATAGATGTTGCATGTCTTCCCAATTGTTCTTTCGTCCCAACTGTCTTGTTGTACCAGTTGTCATGTTGTCCCAACTATCTAATACATCATGGAATTTGGATCGTTCGAGACATGCAACGAACATGTTGTCCCAACTATCCAATATGCCATGACATTTGGACCATTCGAGACATGCAACCAACATAAAATTTTCAGTGGGAAAGAAGGACATTGGTCTCGTCTCGTATTTCTATGTGACTGTCCATCTTTCATTTGCATTTGTAAAGAATCTTGTAAGTCAGGTTTTGGCTAACAGTACTTGGAGAAGCTTGTCCTACATAGCCTCATTGTCATTGTCAACAATGTATTTGATCTCTACATGCATGCTTCTCAACAACGCTTCTAATTTGAGTCCATGCTCACACTACATGATTCAGTTTTCTTTGTTCAGTTGTTTCAGAGTTATGGTTGGCCGATTTTTCTAATGGCTAGATGATTTTGTCCTCTCCCTTGCTTGTGGGGTTGGAATCCCAAGTTTATTTCTCTTCTATTCTCATGCACATCTTAGACATAGATTGTCCATGGAATTCGATGTTGTGCTTTTCTCATGTCTTTCAATGGATTGAATTGTTTGTAATCTATCCCAAGAAGAAGAATTGATTGGGTGTATGACCATCTAGGATTTTAAATTTCAAAGGTTTGATCAATGAATGATGGAGGCAAAGTGGGAGATAGCTAATTGATGAATTTGGTTATCTACATATATTGCTATCAATGCATCCCAGAATGCATCAAATATATGTTTCCAACCATGGATCAGGAATGGGATTGCACCATGGGTAGCTACTACTATCACAATGTGATCATCAAAGAGGACAGGAAATATTTATCAAAATGAACTGGGA
>SNQJ01S0223968.1:0-14820 GCA_010110895.2 Picea sitchensis | reverse complement strand
ACTCAGTCAGCCAAAACATTCACTCCCAGAATTTGGCATAGGAAGTCACAAGGTGAAGCTATTCCCAACATAAAACTTAGCTATAACATTTTCACATTCCCACCTAAATTCACAAGGAACTTTTAATAGTGATTTGAACTCATATTACTCTAAAACACAGTCTATAATTTTCTCTGATCTAAACACTACAAAGATTTAACAAAATATACTTATCTAGAAACTTGATAGTGTTGCAACTACTGGAAGGGGTGCCCTTTTCCACCCAACCATAGGCACAACAACTCCTGGAAGGATTTACCACTGGCCACCCCCTAGCTAGATCATGATGTTATGAGAGAGATTATTCATTTTGTTCCGCAACAACTAGGGACGAAGATCACTCTCCTCCTCCCACGTGAACTTGGTAGACTGGTTTTCTCTCCACCAAGCAAGGGGGTTTGCAATGAGTAATTCCTCAATCACTCATCTTCTCTGCAACCCTATTTATCATCTTGGATTGAAAATGCTTCCCAACAATTCATGTACCCAGAAACCAATTGATTTTTTTTCCAGTTATCTATAGAACCATAGAGTTTCACACGCTCTCCTTCCTTAGAAAATGGTCACTAGACCCATTCCTCTTGGATCCCTTTCTCTACCCATGATTCTATTGTTGTTAGCACATAAAGTTGTAGGGGTAAAAAAATCACCTTGGTTTTTTTTTGAGTCATAGGGTTTTATAAGTCTTAGGTTTTGGGTCTTCTTGTATGGTCATAACTTAAATTTTTTATTTGAATAAGCAAAGATATTTTTAGCCTTGGTTTAGAGTCTTTCTGTCACTAGTCATCATGAAAAGGTAAATAGTCCCTATGAGTCACACTTTTGATCCTAAAATAATTACCATGACATGTCATGCCTCCAGTTGTACGCAAGTTCTCCTTTGTCACCATCCAACCATTTAGATGTCAAGTCAAAATTGAAATATATTTGTTGCCAACTCACTAGGAGAGTTCGTAGCATACTCATGAGTACCTCATGCATTCATTTGTCATCATTGCAGTTAAGAAACGTGTTAAAGGTTATTTTCTGATTTTCAATGCCCTCATTTAATTAGTTTTTCAAGGATTATGTCCCAGAATTTCTAACAATCTCCTTGAAGTGTGCCATTGATTTTGAATTTGGCGCTACAAACTTGTCGTTGCGAACTGGCACTAAAGACTGGTTGAAGAGGATCGTTGAGTTTGGATAACTTGCAAACATATTAACTCAAGTATATAGGAATCATCATCAAAACCAGGTTTATCAGGTACTCCTTGATGGTCTCCACACTATTTAAAGGTTGAAAGAGGGGTTTATGTTGTTTATTGCACTCGTGTTGCGAACTGTTCAAGCTTATTTGCTTCCAACTGTTAAATCCATTCCCATGGTGCCCTAAACACTGCACACCAATACAGATTACTTTTTTGACCTCATGCATTTTTTCCTCTGCAAATAAGTCATCTGTTACACTGAACACCTCAACGCTGCGAACTAGTTTCTTTGAATCTGCACTACTAACACACGTTGTGAACTATGCGCTGCAAACCCTATGTTCCAGGATTGTTCAAACCCTCTTTTTTATGCATCATTTTGAAGTGTAGTATTAAGAAATTGAATTATACCCTTATCAAACTTGAGGTGTGTGGTGATTAATTTGCAGAACCTAGCCTAAAATTGCATATTTCATTAGTGCTGCAAACTGATATCTACACTGCAGAAACCCTATTCTTAGCAAGAAGATTCAATTGTCTTCCTTTCAATACAAATTTCAATGGTTGTTCCATTATCCCTTATGTTTGAAGTGTGCTCTATCTCATACTATTGATGTGTATAGAGTGATGTATATAAATCCTTGACAAGGTGAGCCTTAGGAAAACAATTATGTCATTTGAAACGCTAAATCCATGTGTACTCTATTTTCACACAACTAGTTTTCATAACACATTATAGAAATCATTCTTCCAGTAGTGGTTATGAATAGTCAACAAAAAAGAAGACTCACAAGGGAGGGGATATTGCGAGGACAGAACCTTATGATATGAAACTCCTTAACTCTAAACCTTTGTTCAGGGAATCTTTTGAGAGGGTAGGGTGTATAAATTTCAATCAAAAGATGCAAAGAGGGCATCTAGAGGTGGCCAAAGAATTTCCACTCAATTTTAATGGGACTAAAACTAAAGTGGGGATGTTAGAGTTTGGTGTTTCAGAGCATTCCATCTCTGTTGCAACAAAGGTACCCAAATGTGGGGAGAAATGGTTCAAATCTATGTCATTAAATTCTTCCTTCTCAAAGGAATTCCTTAAGCCAAAGTATTGGGAGAACAACTTGCCCAAGGGAGTACCTAGAAGTCACATGCTTGAATGCTTTGATAATATGCTTAGGGTTATCCATAGATACTTCACATGTGAGGGGAGGTTCAACATGATGTACAAATACCACATCAGGTTACTATTACACTTCACAGGAAAATAAGCCCCGAACCTTCCATTTTATCATTTTAGAAGCATTGGTAAGATGTCAGACAGGGTCCAAGCTAAGTCAAAGAAAGTATATACAAGTGTCTTTCACTTTGGCCTTATTAAGATGTTAGTAATGGAAGAGTTAATGAACACAAACATTGATTGGGAAACCTTCCTGACTTCATCATAGTTTCAATTAGATGTTTCCCCCACTCCACAATCCAAGAGACAAAGCCCTAATCTTGTTGAGATGACTATGCATTCAGAGGCTAGCAAGAAGAAAAGAGTGACAAAGAGTGATAAAGATGTCAGAGCTACTAAGTTGACAGAAGAAGGAGGTCCTTCACAACTTCCATATAGAGAAAATTCATCCATGGTAGATCATATCTCTATGGATGTTTCCTCAAGCAAACCAAGAGGTTTGAAAGGAAAAAATATGGTTTTTTCCCCACCCATTACTGCAAATAAGGTTAAACCTAGGAGGCATTTTACTAGAGAAGCAGCCAAGAAACATGTCCTTGTGAAGGATGATACAACAGAGCCTCCATCATAGAAAAAGGAAAATCTTAGTCTTGTAAGAAACCTATGGAAGTTATTGACATCACTATTCCTCGGCATGAAAGAAACCCCACCTTCAAGAGGCTCAAGAGGCAACTCAAGGAAGTAAGAGATGAAACTGATAAGTTGAATAAGGGAGACTTGGATTCCAGGAGGAAGCTTAAGGAAATGTTGGATATGTATGAAGAGACCATTGACAAGGCAAGATTCTCGGACAAAAGATTTTTTCCTCTTCATAGGAAGCTCAAGAATCTCTACAGGCAGAACATGACCCATCAAGTTGAAATCGGGAAATTGAAGGAAGAGCTACAACCTTTCAAAGAAGAATTGGCCAAGAGAAACCTAGACATGCTGGCCAAGGTTGCTACCAGAAGAAGCTCCATAACCAAAAGATAAAGACATTGATCTTTCATAACCAACATCAATTTTGATCAATGTTTTTGTTTCATGCATTTTACAACATTTTGGTGATGGCTATGAGTTTTAAACCATAATTAGCAGTTTGGTGTTTTCCTCCAATTATATATCACGATAATGAAGTTTTTGCAACATATTTGGACACCTGGTATAAGTTTTGAGGTGTTAAAACTTTGGAAAAAGTGAAACAGGCCGCTACAGGAGAGTTCGCAATGTCTGGAATCATTGGCACTGTGAACTGGCTGGTTCAAGACAGTTTGCAGCGCTGCACTATGAACTTAGTTTTTGGAGATTTTGTAGTGAAAAGAGAGCTTCCAGTTGTGAAAATATATTTTTACTAGCACTCTGAGGGTTAGTTTCTCTTTGGGAGGCCACCTGTCTCAAGAATATGCACCCTTATGGACACATCATCAACTATTAAAGAATGTTGCATACATTGCCAACATCTTCCTCTAAATTAGTCGTTTGTTTCTTTTCTGTTGTACACCTATTTCCACGCTTCCCTTAGGTACGGGGATCCTATGAGGAAGTTGGGGGGCGAATTGTAAAGCTGGAATTGATAGTTTTGACTTATAAAAAGGGCATTGTAAGACTTAGGAGGGGTTCAAATGGTGTGACAAAAAACTCCTATTTTGATATTGTCTTTTACACAAAGTTTTTCTCCTAATGTATGGACTAGATCCAAGATACTTTTAGTGGTGGAAATAATTATTTCTTATTTTATCATCTTTTTCTATCTTGCTTTGATATCAGTCTATGTTGAATGATTCATCTGGATGATTGTTTCGTTATCGCAATAAAGGACCTATTGTGATATTGTATGCAAGTGTATCAGAGTATTTTCTCTTTGATTGTAAGAGGTTCTTATTTCAGATAGTTTTCTTCATATGTGTGTCAGTGTTACATGATGTAAATGATATACATATTTCATCTTCTTTGTTAAGTCTTCCATCTATCACTTTATCTCTTAAAACCTGATTTGAATCCATTCAAGGCCTTGTTTTCTAGTGTATATTGCATGGATTTATATGTGTTTGACATCTTTGACTAAGTTTTTCATCCATTTTCCACCTTTTATAAACATTTATCTTTTACATTCTGATGGGTATTAGGCTTACACCTACAAAGTCTAGTTGTGATTTCTAGTGCTAACACGTGCCTTTTTCTTTCCTTCCTCAGCAAGATTTCATGGGTTCAATTCCCAATTTTGTGGGTCAAGCCAAGAAATTTCCAGATGGGTACTCTACCCATCTCCTCATTGACTCTTAAGGAATACTTCCCAACTACTAGCTTGAATGGTAATTAAATTATCTAGGTCTGAAAAATTTAAATCCAGTAGAGTACTGGTATGGTAGGGGTCATCTCAACTATTACTAGTTCCCCTCACCATCTCTCTAATGCATCATGATATACCTTGGCAAACCCCTTCAACAATTATGCAACACTTTCCATTCTATTTAGTAATAGAAATATATACATTACCTTTTATAACAAAAGGTTCATCAATTCCAACATCCACAGATATTTAGTCTGCCCATAGTCTTTTAGAAGGTTATAGTTATATTTACAAGATGAGGGAAATAGGGGTACTACACCCTGCAGCAAAAGAAGGATCTTGAAGATAGAATGAAAGAAATTTTGAAGACCCAAGAGAGTGCATAAGAAAGGGAAACAAAATCCCAAAAGGAGAAGGATGACATGAATGCTATGGTGCAGAACACCCAGGCCACTATCCAATAGTTATACAAGTGAGTACTCTAAGTCTCCCTGGTCATCGAGGCCACCATGGAGGAACAATTGTTGAAAATTAGGGATGTTATGAAGAGATTATGAGAGAAGGTCCAGGATATCCAATGATATAACACACTACGCACACCACCTGAGGTGCGTGAGGGTAGACTGTGGACGACAACAATAGCAGTTGCTAGGATTAAGAAATTTGAAGATGAATGTGCACACATTTGCGAGGAAAGTGCCAAATTCTGGGAAGAACTCATGGGGGACCCATAAATGCAGGCTGTATAGGACAAAATATGAGCAGTGCAAGAGAAGGAAAATGAGGCAACATTAAAGGAAACAACATTGCCACCAATCGAGTGAATGATGACCATTTTTGTGCAACGACAAGTATATGTTGAAGCAGAGCGATTGAGAGACCAACATAAGGTTCTTTAACAAAGACTTGGACCTAGGCAGGAGGAAGCGGTCAATATTATTGGAGACATGGCCACTGTATAGGAGAAGGTCATGTAGGTCATGGATGATATAGAAAATAAATTGCATTGTTTGACCAAGAAGGCCATCGAGGAGATCACCGCCAAAGAGGCCACCATTGTCATAGAGGTGGAAACAACTAAGGCTATGGAGCAATAATTCATTGTAGCATGGAAGAACAGGAATAGGCCTAAGTGGCTCAGGACAAGCCACATGTGAGCATTAGGGGCCTGTTGGATAGGAAACTTTTGAATATAAAAGCCTAAGTAGGAAGGAAGCATGTAGAAGGAAGGAATCGCATTGAAGGAAGGATCCACATAGAATATAGAAAGGGCACAAAAGGGCATGAAGTTCGAAGACAACACAAAGATAAAAGGAAAAAAGCGAGCGAGAAAAGGAAAGTTCAAATGATTATAGTGTGACTTTCCAGAAATAGAAGGACAACAAAAAAGTTGTATAAAGAACAAGAAGTAGAGGAAGGAAAATAGACATTTAATTAAAGACGGCTATGCCATGCATTGTAATGGCCTATTTTGGGATAAATAATAATAGAACTTGAAACCCTATATTTGGGGTATAAATATGTAACGAGATTAGGAGAGAGAGAGAGTGAGAGATGTGTATGTGTGTGAGATTATGAGAGTGTGCGAATGGAAAAGAATTGAGGTTATGGAAAGATCATGAATGTAATATTCAGTTAGTAAGAAAGAAGATAAATAAAAGAATTCAGAGAGGATATTGTGTCTTGTGTTATTACTTGTCTTTATGCATTCATGAATGATGATATACTTCGAAGAATGGATTTATTCTATGGATTGGTTATATTGTAGTGTTCATGTATGGTTTTGATATTTTATGTAATAATCAAGACCATACATGAGTTAAGTTTAGGAATAATGATTCACGCGTCAACCTCTCTTTCCCTTACTGCTGGAGAAACCTGGTTCTTGCAGCCCCAATAGATACCTCAAGCGAGACTTCATATGCGCAAGAATGTGATGCCAAAAGGGATGGTGTCTTGATTTAGGTGCATATCGATGGCAAGCCACCTATTCCAACTTGATCAAAACAGTCTTCTGGAAATTTACTATTTTTAATAGTTTTTTGTTTCCTAAACTTCCGGGGCCATTTTGAGGGCCTAAATGAAGTTTTTTTTCAGGATAGAGCACCTATATAATAGCTAAAGGATTTTATTGAGCCACCAAAATTAATCTTCTCGACGATACCTTTCCAACGAGCTATCATTCACCCAAAACAGATATTATATGACAAAGTTATGCCCCCGGGAAGCTGATACACCTAACTACCCAAAATGGGGTCCACAAAACTGTTGGCTTTTCATCTTCTGGGGTTAGGGTTTTGGATTTTCTTTATATTAAAAATTTCTTTAGAGACTCATTGTAATCATGTTCTTTTGAATGAGCATATCCATCACATATATTCTCAGAGAGAAGATGCCACCATTCTAGCAATTCTTTCACTCTGTATTTCTACAATTTTGTACATTTCGCTCATTAATAGAAATTGTGTATTATTGTATATCTATGCCTCTTGCTATATATCAAATATTTATTTTTTATATTATTGTCTCTCTTGCAATATATTTGTATATTTTCGTGCTATATCTCCACTCTCATTTTGTGCTGAAAATAATTTGGATCAGTGGTATCAGAGCAGGTTGTTGTTGATCATTTGTTTTAGTGCATGCCCCAACAAGGTTTGAGTATAGCAAGTTGGATCTCGAGATTGTCTCTCTTGAGGACAATCACTCTGAAACGAAACCCTCCATGGTGGAAGAAAAGAAAAATAACAGAGCAGATGATTCTAATAATATGTTGCTTGAGAAATATCTCATACGACATAGGAAAAAAATGATGGAGAACCTTTCCCACATCCTTCAATGCCTGTCGATAAAAATAGGTGCATATTCATCAAGTGACCACTTTGGAGGAACCTCACCTTTCATGGTACAAGTTAATTTTGATTCCAGTATTTGAAGGATAAATAAATGCAGATGCCCTAGAAAAATGGTTAAATCTATTAGAAGGTTATTTCTTTGTTCATAATTTCTCTCACAGGGAAAAGATCACCTTCGCACTCCTTAAGGATCTCCCCCATGTCAAACATTCGTGGGAAACTTACTGGGAGAAAATTTCCACAGAGGAGTTTGGAATATATGGGGCCGAGCGCACTTGGGATTTTTTTGTGGATGTGGTCAAGGAACAATATTACTATGTTGGTAACTGTGATGACGAATACATGAGATGAACCACGCTACATCAGAAGAGGGACCAAGGAGTGCCAGAGTTCACCAATACCTTCAATACATTGCGCACCAAGTTGGGTATCAAATATTATTAGAGGAATTTGTTTATGAAATACCATGGGGCTCTACATAGGTACATCCAAACCAAAATGGAATTTCTGGACATCTCATCGCTAGGAGCTACTTATTGATATGCTGTCAAAATTGAGAAAAAATTTAAGAACTAGAACAAACGGGATTTCAGGTCTGTAAATTCGGAACCACCAAAGTATGATAAAGACGGCCCTAACAAACAGCCTCCCAAAAACCATTCCAAGCCACATGAAAAGAAGGGTAAGGGAAATACAAAGAATGACAATGGAAAGTGGTACGACTTCCATAAAATCCCCTATAACAATACTGATGATTGTCAGTCAAAATAATCATTGGTGGTCGAGATCAAAGAAAAAGAAACCAACCCAGATTCAAAATCTAATTTAGAAAATAATGGCAGAAGACATATCATCGATGCAGACCCCACTACTATTGTCATGACTGCAACAATTCAACCAAAAGAACCAACAGATCTTGAAGAGGGGTAACACATCTTTCACTCATATATGTGGGTGAATGGGACCCCGTTTCATTTCACTGTTGATAGAGGAAGCCAAAAGAACCTCATCTCAACAAAGGTTGTCAAATAGTTGGGATTGTCAACAACACCATACCTGCATCCATACAACATCGGGTGGATTTGTGAGGGACGAGACTCTATTTCAACCAATAGTGTCTCCTATCCTATAACATCCAATCCTTCAAGGATGAGGTATTGTGTGATGTTTCCCCAATGGATGTTTATGATGTTCTTTTGGGCCAACCATATATGTGGAAACGTCATGCTATTTATGAGTCTCGACCCCGTAGTGTTATTTCTACTCTAGGGGGTCATATCTACAGGATACCAGAGGTAGTTCCAACTACTTTCCCACCTAAACAGTGCCACAAGGTAGTATCTCATACTAAAAAAATCAGCTTCTTCACAGTCTGTTCAAAAGGTGAACAAAAGAACACTGCAACCACTGCAGCTTCAATCCAAGCACCTTTTGTCCAACAAAAGCATGTCGACAAGATTGAAGAAAAGCACAAGGATTCCTTCCACACACAATTATCTCATGTAACTATACTGGTTTAAAAGGTACAAACCTTCCAACCACAGGTTCGTGACAGCCTTCAACAAGCTAAGCAATGAAATTTCTCCAGCAAGGAAAACAACTCATCAAGATGCAGATTCAACAAACACTCTTCCCTGTCCCCTGGGCACTCAACGCAATGGATACCATTTATTCATAATGAGGGAGGATTGATCCAGATGGATATTGATGGCCACCCACCTATTCCAAATGAATCCAAACAGTCTTCAGGCAATTTACTATTTTTAACGGTTTTTTGGTTCTTACACTTTCGCGGCCATTTTGAGGGCCTCAATAGATTTTTTTTAGGATCGAGCACCTCAATGATATCCAAAGGCTTTGATTGAGCCCCAAAAATAAATATCCTTGATGATACCTTTCAAATAAGCTATCGTGTGCCCCAAATGAAGATCGTTTGCCAAAGTTATGCCCTTGGGCAGTTGATACACCAAACTACCCAAACGGGGTCCACAAAACTGTTGGATTTTCATCTTCCAAGGTTAGGGTTTTGTATTTTCTTTATGTTAAAAATGCCTTTAAAGCCTCATTGTAATCATCTTCTTTCGAATGTGCGTAGCCATCACATCTATTCTCAGAGATAAGTTGCCACCATTCTAGCTTGTCTTTCACTCTTTATTTCTATAGTTTTGTACATTTCACTCATGAATAAAAATTGTGTATTACTGTATATGTGTGCCTCTTATTATATATCCGAAATATATTTGTTATATTATTGGATCTCTTGCAATATATCTCTATATTTCTATGTTATATATTCCCTCTCATTTTGTGCCGAAAATAATCTGAATCATGTCTTGAGGGTTTTGTCGGTCACAGTCAAACCAAACCTTGGGTTTTATAACCCCCGTGCAGACAAGAAGCAACCAACAATTTGATTAAACTTGGATTATTGTGATGTTTCAACAGCCTCATCAAGGTTTGGTCTTCGATGCATAAATTAGATAGTTGAGCATTTTGGCAGATTGAAATAATTCAATTAAAACTCATATTTGAAGTAAGTTAATTTTCATCTCAAAAGAGTACATGTTAAGGAGCGGAAGCGAGCTGATAGTTTTGAATTTGCATAATACATTATTTTTTATGAGTCTTCAAATTTTGTTTAAAATTATGCATTTTCATTATTTTATGCTCGTTGGAAAAAATAAATCAATTTGATTAAAGGCTTATTCATATGAATGTAAATCTCTATCTTAAAAGAATGTATATTAAAAAGTAGAAATGGGATAATGGTTGTCGATTTGAGAAAAACATTTTTTAAAGGAAGTTCGATCTTTCATTGAAAAATGCTTTGTTTTACCTTTTTGACGAAACACGATTCTTGTTGTTTTGTTTTTGTCATGGATTCTTGTCAAGCTCTTCCTTTTTTTGGTTTGAGTCTCACTCGTGATCTAATGAAAAAATCATTACATTTAAAAAGGAAAGTATGAATGTCCTTATAGAATTGGACTCCATATATCATCTTAGGATATTTTTCACCTCTTCTACTTTCTATGGATGATTTGCATATTTCAAATTTATGTCCAATGTCTTCCACAACATTCTCCATAGTAAACTTTTGAATTATATTTCTTTAAAAAAATCTCCTTAGAATTTTTTTTTTTATGTAAAACTTGTTACATCAATATTCATTTTGTAACCTAGAAAGAAACTCATCATATTGGAAAGCATGACCAATACAACAAACCTTGAGTTAAATTACTTACAATAAGAAATCCTATGACAATATCCTTAATACCTCCCATGATGTTATCCCAAAATTTGCAAAGCTCATTATATTTCTTAGCTTGTTTTTATCAAACTAAGCTAATATTACCTCTCTTGAAATAAATTTTGGCTCTTTATCTCCCTTCCAATTCATTAATTAAAATATCACATAATAAGTCATCCTCCTTTCATAAAAAATATATTTAACTAATCACTTCATGGTCAGATTTTATTGAAAGATTTGAAATTTGATCCAAGTGAAATGAGAGAAGGGATTTACCAAATTAGAGACCTGCCAAATGAAGAAATCAAAAGATATAATTGTTATGACATTTAAATAGACCTGTTAAAAGATCTGACGAGATCATTCAAGTCGCAAATTTAGTCTCACCAAATCCACAGAAAGATACAAATCCACGAGATGGAAAAGAAGCATGGGCGAGATGGGGATGGACATGGAAGGCATTCATACCATGCTATCATGGTAGGATAGCTGTAAATTTCCAGTCATGATAGAATTGGATACTGTCAGTGGAATGGGAGGAGTTTGTATATTTTTATGAAGCTCTTTCCAATCGCTTTTGTCTTTGGTCATAGGATCCATTTAATTTTAAGTCACTCTCACATTCTTGTGGAGTTTTACTTGGATGTTGGTGTTTTATGACCAAGGAAACGAGATATTGGTTTCTTCCTGTCAAGGGTTGCAAAAGTTGTAATCAAGCTTGTATACTATTATCAGTTTGAATATGTTTTGAATACCTTTTATAGTCAGAAGTCTAGAATTGAGAACCTGTGCACTAATGTCGAGTTTTAGGAATGGGTTGAAGACTTAATGGTTTGAGAACCTATGCACTAATGTCGAGTTATACTTACAAAACCTCATCCTACCACACCCTTATAATTGGAGTCCCAATACACATGTGGGGGATGTCCATATGATGGCATTTGCATCATGGCTAAGGAATGATTGAAGAGGAATTAAAGAAGTACAAGGAAGAATAACTTCAAACACTCTTTTGGATTAGAGTTGAGGAAGCTAGACCAGGGGATGTTATAACCAACCATAAAAACCTCTCTTTGGATAAAGATGTAGCCCCAGGTTGGACATCTAAGCAGATAGAAGAAATGGGCCACTTGTATGACTCATTAAGATTGTTGGGAGAAGAGGTAGCAAAATCTTTCCATAGGAGTTGGACTCCTTGCCTCGTATCTTGCAAATTAGATATCCTCACTCTCCCAATACCATACAACTTTCCCTCTTAAGGACACCCTGGTACAAAGAGACCCTAATAAATATGAAAGAAAATTGGATTGGGCTGAAGATGAATCTCCCACTCCTTATCCCTGTAGCACCTGTGGCTGACCTCAACATAGGAAAGGAATAAGAAGAGTGGGACAAGATTGTGAGAAAAAAAGGATATCATGAGAAGAAATCCATCAAATGGTATCTGGCATGGGACATGAGGCAGGAATTCAATGAAAACAACATAGTGTTTAACATCAAGAGGTTAATGAACAACAACAAGGTATAGGGTGTTGGAAAATGTTTAACAGGTACTGTATGCTTGTCATTGATGGCAAGTACAACAGTGAAGATGGCATGAGTATAGGAAGAATGTAACAGACGAGCATTAGAAGTAGGTTGGGAAGATGCTGCAGAGCAAGCTCAATAAGATCAGAAGAGATAGTGTAGAGGATGGTTGGCATGCTTTATAGGCAGTATGTTCTTGTCATTAATGGCAGGATCAGAGTGTGCATCGATGGAAAAATAGGAACAAAGTAATCTTAGGAGGTATTAGTGCAGAGTTGAATGCAGTGCGTAGGTGTGCACCAGGGATGAGGTTAACTCATGACTAAAGCTCAAGGGAGATAGCGTACTTAGGATCACAGGCGGATCAAAGGTCGAGGCCTTTGACACTTAGAAATTCTTCCAAGTAAGGAGGATGCGTAAGCTTGGAGGAGAAGCATCAGTGATCATTGGATCCCATCTTGAATTCTCAATGACCCTCAGATATCAATGTAGACAAGAGGAGCATGCAGATATTGAGAACAGATCTCAGGTGTTAGATCCGAGCATAGGGTCCGACCACTGTTGGATTGAGGAGAACCTGCACGCTCTTTAAAGTGAAAGGAGTAGAGGGCTCACACAATCCTGAAATAAGGAGGACCGTCCATCTTCAGGTTAGACACATGGACATAGATCAACATTTTGCTAACTGGAGAGTCAAAGGAATGGGGTTCCCTAACCCCTCGAAATCACGAAATGAAAAATCGTGACTTAACCACAGCCGTCAGATCAAGATGTGATCTACACCATTGATCCAAGTCCATATCAGATTTTCATGGATCGAGAGTTGAAGGTGTCAAAGAATAATAACCAAAGGAATCCCAAAATCGCGATATGCGATATTGCGATTTAATCGCAGCTGTTAGATCAAGATGTGATCTGGACCGTCGATCCAACTCACGTCAGCAAACCACGTCAGCTAGGAACACGTGGCACAACCAGGTAATGACAAGTGTTAGACTGATTCAACATTTCAAGCACATGTAAGTCACGAATCAGGGTGACATGTGGTAGGTATTTGACACGTGTGACGTCAGCAGGTTTACACCACTTTGGAGTTTTGGAAATTGGGAGATAGAGATGTCAAGAAACTCTCAGCATCAGGAGTCCTGAAATGCCAAATTGTGAAACGCTGAAATCCCGTCAATCATCCATCTCTGGGGGTTATGTGGACCATTGATCCGACTCCCTTTTGGAGTTTTGCGGATCGGGAGTTGGAAACATCAAGAACATTCATCACAGGAATGTCGAAATCGCGATATGCAAAATTGTGAAATGATCTGAGCCGTCAGATCAAGTGTTGATTAGGACCATTGATCCCACACCATTTCAGGGTATCAGGGATCATGACTTGGAGAGTCAAGATGTGTCATCTCCAGACTCATGAAATTTGAAATCGTGAAAGCACCTTATGCATAAGGCTGTGGTCACAGCCCTTGGTCACATCAGTGAGAGATGGAGGAAAGAGCTAGAGCAACCAAGCTCCGTTTCATGGATCACGACTGGGAATGTCGAGATGCATGGTAACACGAATACCAAATTGTCGAATGCTGAAATGCCGAAATGAATGCAAAATCCCATGGAATCAATCCAACGGTGCAGGTGAGTTAGAACAAGATCGGAGGGCTACCATAGCACGTCGCAGTGTAACTGTTAGAAATTATTGATGGTCTTTTCTAGAGAATTTGAAGAGACCTTTGTGTGATCACCAGAGAAGATGAAGATTCTCTAAGCTTCGTCCAGTGAAGCAAGGCGATGGTTAGGAGGGTTGACAGTTGGATGAGCGTTGAAGCTTGTAACTGAAATAGGAGGCATAAGCTTGACTGTGCCAGAGAAGACGAGAAGTCTCAACTGCCAGAGAGGCTGAGGATTATTAGTAGAACACCCAGTGATGTTGAACACGTGGTGGGAACCACCAGAGAAGCTGAAGATTTGTGATGATCAGGAAAAGAACTCGAGATGTGCAGGAGATTAGGCGCGGTGTGAGCATGCAGTGGCATGTCAAATATTGCATGCACAAGGAGCACGGGTACTATAAGAATGTTGAACAAAGAAGAGATGGTGGTTGTTTTTGTGGGGAGGATTCAAGTGTGAGCAAGGAGGCAGAGCGTAGGAGCAGAGATGCACACTAGAGGAAGGTTGCATCAAAGGGATATGGTGCAGAGAGTATAAAAGGTAGAAGAACAAAAAGTGAAAGGGGCATGCAGAAAACACTGATGCAGACAGGACAGAGCAGTGTAACAGAACAACAACAGGGTTGGTAAGCCATTGAATAATTTAATATCATTGTAATAAGTTTCAGTAACAAAGAATTTATTATTCAGGGTGGTTGGGAGGTGCTAGGGAGGACTGGTGTCCTCAAAGGTTCAAGTGGGTGCTTGAACACAGGGAGTTGTTGCTTCCTTCTAGTTGGTGCTAGAGAAACC